>JARYZH020001565.1:0-26275 GCA_030021035.2 Notholithocarpus densiflorus | reverse complement strand
AAAAGGATAAATATTGTTGCGCACACACATACCTTTACACACAACTGTAAAATTAATTGAAATTGTGAAGTGAAACCACGATCTCAACTAGTACAAAAAAATTAATAGAGAGTATAAATTGTTCAATTTTATAGGTGCATTGTACATGCAGTAATTATTATAGCCATGGGGAATGGGTATTCATATAATCTAGTTGATTGTTTTTCTGATGACAAATGCTTGAGTCCTACAGATCGTGCCAGTTCTGCCCAACAGTTCACTTTAATTTCAGTCTTCTCTAATTTTTCATTAACCAATTTTGCCTATCTCCTAAATTAATTCTTTCACAAAAGGGTGTTACCCCAATAAATTTGATAATTTTGATGAGTAATGTACTATAATAGGTTTTCCTTATAACCAATAGTTTATTTGGTATCCCTGTATGCCCTGTATATTAATGTAATTCCATGTGCATGCTAGCTGCATTACATATTACGTGTATCTGCTTTATGTACTTTGAAATATTCACTTTAACTAGCCTTCTTTTTTGTTGGCAACATTTATGTTTTACTGCCTTCGTTTTGGTAGACCATTACATTTCTCTGTACACAGTAACATGTACTGAATATATATATGTTAGATAGAGCTTTCGTCCAATAATGCAATGCCTGCATGCAATAGATTGGAGTATGGGACACGGGATTGAAACTAATCATATTTGAACATGTATTTTGTGAATGTTGCTTTCAGTTTATTAGGTGCAAGCCAAATCATTTAACGTATTAATCAGTCCAATCATGAACCATCTAAATACAAGAGAGTGCTCTCTCAACACACACACACAAAAAAAAAAAGAAAAAAAAAAGAAAAAAAAAGAGAGTGATGTGTTATGACTACTACAAAGTTTCGTGCATTAACATTATAAACTGATATGTCAACTTTTAAACACAACATAAATAATTAGTTTAAAATTTTGTTTATCATTGTTAATATCATATACTAATTATATTTATTGTCGCGTCAGTTAATTTGTAAGTCCTTTTATTAATAAAATTTATAATAACTTCAGTATTTTCCTAGAATATATAGAATATAGGGGTAGAGCTATGTAGGTCCAAAATTTTGATTTAAAAAAAAAAAATATATAAATATATATAATTAATTTAATGTTTTCAAAATTTAGACTGCAAAAATAAGAGTTGCCCTCCCCCCCCCCCCAATATTTGAATTAGTCTAATGATGCTCTTAAAAAAATAAATGGTCTAATAGTTATAGAGATATAACTTTATTTTTTGCAATTCTATTTTTTATTGTAAAATGTGTTCTTATATCTATTAAATATTTGATAAAGTTTGTGAGAGTTTGTTTAGACCCCTTAACAAATTGTCTAACCTAATATATTAACCAAGCGATTATTTAGATTAATTATTCAGATCTAGGTTAAACACAAATAAATCATATCATGCAAAGTTACGGAAAAGTAAATAACACCATGATATGATTACTTAGGAAAACCGATGAAACTAACCGTTTCAAGATAAAAACCTGGGAATGATTTAACTTAGTTATCCTCAAGGTAAACCAAATCCACTATAAAATAATCAAAGTTTTTACAAAAGCTTCTCGATAGATTGCTATCTATCGAGCCCCTTTTTCTTCTTGTCTCGATAGAAGTTAACGCTGTTGGAAATCTAGTTTTGTATCTCATACAAAACACACACAGCAGAAGCAACAAACATGGATCTATTTCATTCATGATTGATAACATACACTAAGTAAATTTCAGAATTTAAGAACAAGATAGCGTACCTTGGTGCGATGAAATTCAATACAAAAGATTAGAAGTACTTGGAAACACTTTTAATTTTCACTCCAATTCCACTTTACGCCTAAGAAGTGTGGTCTCTCAATCAGTTTCCAAATGAGAATAATCGAGTGGCTTCACTCACACATACACACCATTTCACAATGATGTCTCTCTTTGTCTCTAATAAAAAATCTGTATGTTTCTCCCTTTATATTTAACTTATTATCTAATTGGGCAGGCCAATTGGGCCTTTCCAATTGGGCCTTTCCAATTGGGCTTTAGTGTGTGACTTGGAGTGGGACCAAAAAGGACCAATAAGACACTAGCTCCAATAAACCTTGGGTTTTTCTATCAACTCTTGACAAGTCCAAAATTACCATTAATTATATTTAATACCACTATATAAATATAATTGCACTCTAAGCTATATTAATAAATTATATCCCAAGACTTTATTATATATGTAACCCCTTCATAAAATATTCGTAGTAATACAAAGTCATGAATGTAGACTGTCACTTTGAAGATTATTACATCTTAATCCTTGAGTGCCTGGTTTAATCATTTAAGTTATTCATCATATATTTATGAAATCCAATTTCATAAATATATACTTTAGTAACTCCTTACTAAAGTTACTAAAGTGGTTAGGCCTAACACTCTGAATAACCAAACCCATTAAATTTATCTCAAGGGAATATTTTATATTTCCGTTAAGAGATTATGAATTCCATCTTGAGAATATATGCTCCATCAACACTAGATGTGGCTGCCCAACATACTGAGATTCTGATCGTGACTTTTGATCTTACTCCTGATATATCAAAGCAACCTACATTTCATGATCAGATCCATTATCCTCTCAGGATTAGGAGTTCATGCAAATAGAAGTTGTGAGATTTATTATTCATTTGACAGTCGTTAGAAGAATAATAAATCTCACAGCGGTCTAGTTCAATATGTCTTAACTCTTAAAATATATCAACATATCAACTAGAAGTCTCCACTTCCATAATCAAGACAAATCATCTTAGTTGATATGTTATAGTCTTCACAGATGAAATGTCCAATTTCATCACCGACTACGAACTATAATTCTGAGTTTACAAAGAACTTGTGATTTATATCTTCTGTGACTTTTCACATAAATCACATACTATGCATCTCATGAACTATATGATAATGTCCAAATATTCATGTTATCATTATTTTAGATAATAATAAAACAACTTTATTAATTACAACATTAAGTCATATATAATGTCATACATAGCATCATACAATAGGATTTAAGGGCACATATCCTAACAAACGCAATCTTGATCCATCGAGCTTTCTGGACTTTGTTATGATAATTTCTCGACAGACTCTCAATCCATCGAGAAACTTTCTGTCTGGCCGATAGATCCTTGACAGATTCTCAATCTATCGAGGTTGGCTTCTGCTCGATAGCTGCTCGATAGCTGCTCGACAGCTTCTCGATATGTCGAGATCTGTTTTTCACATGTTTTGCATTTTTCTTTTATCTTATCATCCATAGCGTCTTTGTTTTATTACATTCATGTATTTATATGGATTTCTTGTGCCCCCTTGATCATCCTTGATTATCTTTATGTTTCTCGGATGAAGCTTTCTAGCTTCTTGTACCATTTGTTATTCATGACAAAAAGGGGGAGAAATTATGGAGAAAATGTGGTTTCTTTTTAAGATTCTACATGTTAGGGGGAGAAATACATGTCCTTGTAAGGGGGAGTTGTGTTTCATCTTGTTAGGGGGAGTGTTTACCTCCTTGTTGTTTTAGGAGCTTCTTTTAGCTTCTTGTACACCGGTCTTGTGACCATGTTTACATACACTATGCTTATCTTTGATATATATATGATGATGTATGTCTTCTTCACCTATCTCTACATGTGTTTTTTCTTTTCTCTCTTTATATACATGTTTCTTTATTGTACGCAATCTTTTATTTCTGTTTCACACTAAGATGCTTTGATGAATCTTTGTTTAAAGTGTTTCAGAAATACAGGTTGTCAAAGTCTATCATGTCATGAACTCTCTTCTTGCAAAGTTTTTCAAGAGTTTGTGTTAGGATTAGATTTTATTGTATTCAACAATTGATTATGAGTTGAGTGATTTATGACTTCTCTCATATTTCATTTGTTTGTTATGGTTTTGTCACGGATTGCCAAAGGGGGAGATTGTTAGGACATATGTGGAACATGTTAAGAACATATGTCATTTAGAATTGGCTAATCCTTTGACAAAACGCACTTTACTTGTAATTGGGTAGATCTAGGATGGGTTTAGTACTTCAAGAAACATGTTGTTCAAGCCAAGTATTAAAGTCATGAAGATTGGACCAAGAAACAAGTGAAGAAAAGTTGTTCATTAAAGTTGGACATATTCTCGACAGCTGCTCGACAAATATATCTATTGAGGTTTAATGAATCTCGACAGATAGCACGACAGATATATCTATCGAGGTCTCGACAGATAGCTCTACAGTAATATCTATCGAGAATTACAAAATCAGAATTTTCAGATCTGATTTTCAGCTCATGTTGACATGTATGTGTAGGGTTTCTTTTCTCACAACCCTAAACATATATAAGGCTTATTTTAAAGGCCGTCACATATGAGAATATAAGGAGAATACATGCAACAAGTGATCGAGTGCTTTATTCTCTCTGAAAGAAGCTATTGCGTCTTTGTTCCTTAGAGTTTTGTAACCAAGTGCTTCTTGATCTTCATTATTAATGAAGTGAAGAATTTTGCAGCCAACAACCTCTTCAAGTTGCTGGAGTTAGTCACGTACTAGGAGCTGTGCATCATTAGTTAGTCACGTACTGAGATTCGTGCAAAAGGGTGACGTTCATATATTGAAGAGTTCAGAGGTTCTGAAGCAGTAGAAGGTTTCTACTGTGAGTTCATCTACGGTAATTGTAGAGTCTAGGGACAAAGGTTTTGTACTAGATCTGAAACTTCTCTTTATTATAGTGGATTACTTTTTGGGAAGGTTTTCCCCCAGGTTTTTTACTGTGAAATTAGTTTGTTACATTGGTTTTCCTAGGTCATCATATCTTGTCTTATTTTATTTTTCCGCTGTGCATGATATTGACATGATATTGATGTTAGTTTGTTTTAACAAAGTTTATTCATAATAAATCTAATTAACAACTTAGGTTTAAAACTTATTAATTCTATCAACCAAGGTCTAAATTTTCCCAACAAAAGGCAAAACTTGAATTCTCTTTTCTGCAATTCATTGGACTTTGAAATCTTGAAACACACTTATTTAAGCACACTCTAAACACTTAGACTAGACTTGTTTTGCTCTCAGTTTGCCAACACAATACAATCATGATTTTAAACATTTAATCTAAATTTTTAGAACCTAATAGTTTGGTATCAAATATGTTTAATCTATCTTTTTCAACCCATTATGTGGCGATTAACAAGTCATTGACTCATTAAAAAAAATTTATCACTAAAACTACACATGAAATGTGTTTTTAGTTGTCACATAATGGGTTAGAGCAACATAGTTTCAAATATGTTTGGAATCTAATTTATTCCTCTAAGTTTTGGATCACTCATGTTTTTGAAAATTTCATTAGTTCAATTGAAATATTTTTTACTTACTTTAGTATAAAATTTGATAATTTGTATTTAAAATGAAACTTTTTAAGAATTTCACTATGAAAATGGAAAAATGAATTTTATTTTATGAAAAATTGTCATCAAACATAATTTTGATTGAAAATACTTAGGTCTTTTTTTTTTTTTTTTTTTGAGTGTATATATATAACTTATCAAATAAAAAAGTTTGTATATATAATAAAAAAGCGTGTGTGTATAAATTTATATATGCATGTGGGAGTTATCTTGATAAATATATGAATACCGCAACTTGGGCCCCAAACAAAAATTCTTGGCTCCACCCCTACTAAAATATATATCATGAACTTGTTCATTTAGCAAGAAATAAAAGAATTACAAAAGTTCATGGTGTTAAGACTCAATTTAAAGGTTTGGAACCTCTCTCTCTCTCTCTCTCTCTCTCTCTCTCTATATATATATATATATATATATTCACAGCTTGCAAAATTTGACAGTACTAATTTGTCTTAGAAGAAAAGTCGTTGCTTCTTGTCATGACTTGGAAAATCTCATTTTGCTAATGGCAGCCCAACTGCAATCTCCAACGCAAACTTCTCTCTTTCAACACGAAAAGAAAAAAATAAAAAGGCAAAAAAAATAATAATAATAATTGTATGTTCAAACTATGCCGTATGCACAAATTAATTTAAAATTTTTCGTTAATGACGGGTAAATTAAATAAAAAAACTTAATTAAAATACAAATAATATATTCTATATATATTATTTTGTAACATTTATTTATAAAAGAAACAGTAAAAAGGGCTGTTTCGGGCCTTTCGGCTCCATTTTGATGGACAATTGGGCATATTGTATAGAGAGGCCCACGGATTTATTGGATCACACCAACACCTACTTTGGGCAATTTGTTGTGAGACATATTTTGGCCCACATCCACATTTAAAGTCACTTGTCAACCTAATATCCAACACGATGCAGGATGTCTGGACTTGATTTTCGTGGGTCGAGCTTTTTGTTGTTGTTGTTAGCACTCACAGCAGTGGTGCTAAAAAGTTATATTTGTATATTTAGCTCCTCACACACAAAAAGCAAGCTCCAACAGTGGAGTTATACTTATTTTTTTTAGTTGATTTTCTATAATGCACATCTATAGATGTGCACTGTAGCTGAGAGCAAAAAAAAAAAAAAACTTTATTCTGTCGGTGATTTAAATAATACACTTGCTCCTTTTTTTTTTTTTTTTTCATTCTTTCACACCATGCCTCTCTCTCTCTCTCATTCACTCTCATCTCATCTCTAAAGCTCATCTCTCTGAAGCTCACTCTCTCAACTCCGGTCACCGACCCATGAAGCTCGACTCATCCTCATCCACGACGTCACTGAAGCTCCCTCGTTCATCGCCGCCTATCAGCCTCAGACCCACGCCACCATCCGCCTCAGACCTACGCCACCGATCGCCTCAGACTTATGCCGCCAGCCGCAAGCCACTGCTGCCGCCCATCTCTCTATTCTCTTTGCTGTGATTGAGTTTATTTATTTATTTTTATTTATTTATTTATTTTTATTTTTTTATTTATGTATTTTCATATGGGTTTGGTGGCTGTGGTGGTGGTGGTTGATTTTGGCTATGGTAGTGGTGGTGGATGATTTTGACAGTGGGTTTGTGGATTTTGGTTGTGGTGGTGGTGGATGGTTTTGGCTTTGGCAGTGGGTTTTGTGGATTTTGGCTACGAGTTTTGTGGTTTATGGTTGTGGTTGTGGTTGTGGCAGTGGCAGTGGGTTGTGGTTGTGGTTGTGGTTTTGTTTTGTTTTTTTGTTTTTTTTTTTTTCTATGTTGTGTTGTGGTTGCCAAAGTAGAGTGGTGGTTGTGGCCGGTGGTGGTGGTGGTTGTGGCTGTGGTTGTGGCTGTGACTGATGGTAGAGGTGGTTGTGGTTGGTACTGTGGATGTTTTTTGGATAGTGGGATATATTATTTTATTGCAGTGATTATATTATTTTATTGTGATGTTTATATTATTTTATTGTGTTGAAAGCTAAAATAAATCCACTGCTGCAACATGTGTGTAGGTAAAATAGATAAACTAACTTTTATTGGTGCTAAATGGCTAAAATTATAGATCCACTGCTGTGAATGCTCTTAGCTTTAATAACCTATCTAATGATTTAGGCTATTAATAATTTAATAAAATATATATTTTCATTTTTTTGAAAAAACAGAAATATTTGTATTTTAAATATTTTAGTTTCATTTATTTTGATAATTTAAGACAGTTTTGATAAAGCTGTAATATTTTATCAAATTATGAAAATTACAATCATTTATTGAACAATGAATTTTAATAGTAGATTGAAAAGACAATTCAATTTCTTTTTTAAAAAATAAAATCAAGAGAAAAAAAAAATTCTAAGATTGAGGTTGGGTTAGTTTTTAAAACTATCTTGGGTTAGGTCACAGGTTTCTCAACCCGAGTAGATCGTATTGGGTTGAAAAATACACCAAATCTTAACCCATACACACCCCTTAATTAATATATCATATACTATATATAATAGCAGAAGCTGAGAGAAAGTTGATTCCTACAATTAAGGAGGTGCTGACACGTTTAAGTTAAAAAGCGATAAACCACCGGCGGGTGTGGTACAACTGGTAGGTGACTGCTGAGGCTTCACCACATTCCAGGTTCGAGTTCTCACAAGGACTGTAATTGCAATTTCTGGAAGTCCCAGAAACCAATAGAGCCTGGGGTGTGTGTGAGTTCGGAGTTTTCGAGCTCCAGTTCGAGCTGGTGGTACCCATGGGCTTACCCAACTGTACCATAGGGCATGGGACAATAGCTGCCACACGCGAGTCCCCTTTTTTTTTGTCTCAAAATTAGAAGTTAAAAAGCGATAAATTACATTGTTTGGTATCGCTGTAACACCGTTTAAAAGCGATAAATTATAATTTTTCACCACGTAAAAACACCGTTTAGAGTCCTCTAGGTATAAAAGGAAATTAACTGCTTAAGACAGAAAAAAGAAAGATTGCTACACGGAGAAAAAAAAGGAGAAAGAGAGACCGAGAGAAAAGAGAGACAGCGAAATAGAGAGGCAGAGAATGGAGAAGGAGAGAGAGATCGAGAGATCAAAAACTGCACGCTCTAAAAACTGAAACCCAAAACACACAATCATCCATTCTTTCCATTTGTTTACACAAACGGCCAAAAGAAAAGATTTTCCCTGCCGATGAAAAAGAAAAAACAGAAGCCCATTGAAATATTTCCATAGTTTGCAATCAAGAATGAAAAGATGTCTCTCACTTTCTTGTCAGATTTCTTCATCTAACTGTCCGTTAATTTCTTTCACTGGTGAGTTTTTATCTTCGATTTAAGTTTGTTTGTTAATTATGATTAGGTTTTGTTAGGTTCTAAAGACTTAGAATTAATGTATTTAGAATTCTAATTTGTATTGTTGGCAAACCATGATTAAAACAGGTTGTTTAGTCTTGTTTAGACTTGCTCAAAGTTATGTCTTTTATGTAAAGTTGGATTTAAGTGGATGCAGAAGTTACTGTGCATTTCGGCCTGACTCGATCGATCAAAGCTTAGGCTCGATCAATCGAATTTCGGGTCTGATGCATTTTTCTGCATAATTCCAACTCAGCCCTAGCTCATTAAAACGTTTTAGGGTTTTATGTTTTTCCCTAGGTATATAAGGCAAACCCTAGCCACGTTTTAGATGTTGCTCATATTGCTATTTTGTGTAAATCTCTTGTGAGATCTAGAGGAGCTTTCCTTTACACAAAGCTTAGGATTTTCAAGGAGGAGATGTTATCTACACCTTGATGATCAATTCAGTTGCTGCCATTGAAATCTAAAGAAAAACAAGTGTGGGTGCTTGTATCTGGTGGTGAATCCAAGAAAAAAGGAGTCTGTGGTCTCGAAG
This sequence comes from Notholithocarpus densiflorus, assembly GCA_030021035.2. Classification (NCBI taxonomy): domain Eukaryota; kingdom Viridiplantae; phylum Streptophyta; class Magnoliopsida; order Fagales; family Fagaceae; genus Notholithocarpus; species Notholithocarpus densiflorus. The sequence continues at coordinate 16,945 of JARYZH020001565.1, read as the reverse complement.
ATTGCATGTGGTCGTGTCAGTAAGTTCTACTGGTGGGTAGCAATAAGAAGTCGAGCGTGGAGGCTTGTAAGTCTTATTGTATGAACTTCGATTCTTTCAAGATAGTGGATTCAGGTTTACCTTGAGGATAGCTAGGTTAAATCCTCCCCAGGTTTTTACCAGTTTGATTTCCTGGGTGATCATATCTTTATGTTATTTATCTTTCCGCTGCTTTGCATGATATGATTGTTTGATTGTTTTAACCTAGATCTGAAATTTGGACTAAATAATCACTTGGCTAATTTACTAGGTTAATCCAATTGTGTTTTAAGGGGTCTAAAAACCAACAAGTGGTATTAGAGCAGGTAGCTCTTTTGTTTTAGATCTTTTGATCTCTGAACTGATCCTTGACCCCTGTTGTCATGGAACACGGACACTCTCTTATTATTCCTCCTCACTTTGATGAGAATAATTATGCTTATTAGAAAGTAAGGATGAAAGCATTCCTGAAATCAATTGATGAGAGAGTCTGGAACTCCGTTGAGTATGGATGGGAGAAGCCTACTACTCCTGTTAGTGAGTAGGAAACTTCTCAGAAAGAAGCAACAGCCTTCAATAGCAAAGCTATGAATGCTATCTTTAATATTGTTTCTATGGAGGAATTTAGGAGAATCTCTAATGTTGAGATTGCTCATACTGCTTGAAATATCCTCCAGACTGTGCATGAAGGCACAAAGGTTATCAAAATCAATAAATTGCAGCAATTAACCTCTAGATTTGAAAGCATTAGGATGTCTGATGATGAATTCTATGCTAAACTTAATGATATTGTTAATTCTGCTTATAACTTGGGTGAAATCTATGATCAACCTAAAATTGTTAGGAAGATACTTAGATCTTTGACTGAAGATTTTAGACCCAAGGTGACTGCCATCACTAAGAGTAAGGATGTGGACTCTATCCCTGTTGATGAACTTGTAGGATCACTTCAATCTTATGAGTTGGACCTACCCAAAACTAGCAAATCCAAATCAATGGCTCTTAAGTCAGTTGATGATGTTGAGGTTGGTGGATTTGATGATGAGCTCTCTGCTACAGAGATTGCTTACCTTGCCAAGAACTTTAGAAACTTTCTTAAGAATAGTAACAGAAGGGCAAGAGGTACGAACATTGCTGAACCTAGAAACTTTAGGAAGAATAATCCTACTAAGGTTAACAGCACTGAAAAACTTAGAGAAAAAGTAGGTCAATCTTCAAATAATTCTATGGGTCCTCAATGTTTTGGATGTCAAGGGTATGGTCATATGAAATCTGAGTGTCCTACTTACTTGAAGTCTAAAGGTAAGGCTATGGCTGTAACCCTTAGTGATAATGAAGTTTCTGATGATGAGTCTGTTTGTGACGAGGATGGAAACTTTATTGCTTTCACTGCTACTGCTGTAGTCAATGAAAGTGTATATGCTGAAAAGAACCCTTCTGATGGGGAACTCTCTGAGGATGCAGATCTTCAAGAGGCCTACAATAAACTTTGCAAAGTTGCTGCAAAGGATGCTATGAATGTTGAACTTGGGCTGAAGAAAATTGAATCTCTTGAGCTTGATAAGAAGAATTTGCTTGTAAAACTGTTTGATGCTAATGAACTTTTGAACAATGTGAAAACGGAGAATATGCTTTTACTTGATAAAGTTAAGAACTTGGAACTTGATTTATTTGTTGCTAGATCTGCTAATTCTAAACTTGATCATATGCTGAGTGTTCAAAAGTCTCATTCTGACAAATCTGGATTAGGTTTTGTTGAAAGCATCAATGTGTCTGCACCTAATTCCACTATCTTTGTTCCTTCATCTTCTTCTGAACCTCCTGTGAGTGAGGTTGTGAGTGAGGTTGTCAAACCCTTAGAAGTTACACCTCCTAGGAAGATTAGGGTTGATCTTAAAGAGTCCAAACCTAAGAAGACTACCTTTTCTAAGGACAAGACACATGATAAGCCTGCCTGGGTTTGTCACTTTTATGAAAAGTCTAGACACATTCGTCCAAACTGTTACAAGCTGCAAACTGCTAAGAGAGCAAACAAACCAACAGTACCTGTGCCTCAAGCACAATATCCTATGGTACTCATTGGTGAATTGGTAAAGGCTTTAAACCTTTATTCCAATCCTGGAGTTGGAAATCACTCTAATGTGAACATGAACTCCAATGCTTGTGGTGCATCTAAAAGGTTTTGGATGCAAAAGACTCGAACTAATTGAGTCTTTCTGACATGGTCCTTGTGCTTCATTGCTCTACCTTTTGTGACCATTGTTCTTTGATTTTTTGTTTTTCTTTTTGTTTCTAGGATTTGCATTGCATAACATTCATGCATTTCATTCTAGGTTATATATATATATATATATTTATATTTATATATATAAAGGAAGGAAAAGGAAGCAAATTTTGTTTTGCACTATTCTCCTGGTTTTTGAAAACAAGGTTGGTCAATTTATTTTCACATAACACGTTTTTGTACCTTGTTTAGTTTTGATGAGCTTATTTATTGCACTTTACTAGTTGAAGCTTTGTAGTGCATGTTGTGTGGGATAGATGTTTATGGTTTTGATCACTTTGTCTTGATCTTGAAGTCACATGTCTTTGACTGTCGGACTTGAACCTTTTGAAAAAGGCATAAATAACCATCTCATCACTGTTCATTAGCCAATCATGAACACTTTAGTGCATATCGTAAAATTTTGTGCTCGAGAAAGTGTAGCACATGCACAAAAAGATCATAAGGTGTAGCTGATGAGAATGCAAAATGTCTTATTTTTCTCCATTAATGTTTAGTTTTTTTATATTTATTTGGTGCCTAAATGTACTCATTATTCTTATATTTTGATTTAGGATGCAAATGGAGGCATTAAGTGCAAAACGTAGCTAATTGGGCAATTCTGGACAGCTTTGACATCGCTTCGTAATCTGGGCATAACTTTCTCATACGAGCTCCGATTGAGATGATTCAAGATGATATGGAACGCCAAGACAAAGCTCTACAACTTTCATGTTTTGAGTTTTGAGAGATACGGGCCGCATCAGGGTCGAAATCGGGCTTGAAGTTGCTGCACATGCACTGCTGACGTTCTGGAATGTTCCTTTGCTTGAAATTTTAATACGTGGATCTGATGCGGTTTATTTTCAGAAGCTTCCAGATCTGATGCACGAAAATTCCAGCTGGAAAACACCTCTTTCCTAGTTATATTAGGACTTTGTTTTATTTTTTAATATTTTTCCTTAATTAGTCAGATTTGGATATTATTTTTAGAATATTTTTAGGAGATTTGGTAGGCTTGGGAAAGGGGGAATTAACGTGTAAAAAGGGGAGGAGAAATCAGATTGGACACACACATGCCTCTCTCTCCCTTCTTCTCTGATTTTCTCCTTGGAGTTTTCATCATGGCCTTGCGTGGCTAAAACTTTTATACTTGGTCAAAGGAAACTGAAGCCTCGGAATCAATAAAACTGTGAGATCTAATTTGTTTTTATTGTTCAATTTATGCTTTGAATATCGGATGTTCTTTTGTGCCTATTTTCATGATTGTCTCGTTCAATTACTAGGAGGCCTACTAGTTTATTATTTGTTGCAATCTACTGCTAGGTTAGATATCAAATCCGTAATTGTTTGATCTCTCTAACTTGTGAAGCAACCAAGATTTAATGATTTGCTGCGTTAGAAATTATTAGATCTTAGGAAGAACACTCGACTAAATTAAATGCAACCGCTTGTGTTTGTGTTGTTTAGTTTCGTCGATCTCTCTAATTCTTAAGGCTGCTACTAGATTAAACCTTTAGCGCTTGTCTTAGGTTGTTTAGTAGTTAGGGTTAATTAGATCGCTTGTTTTCTAATTAACTACGACTAAGGAGAGATAGGAAAATAGTTCCAACGGTGAATATTCAAAGTGTGAATTGATATATACTTGCATCGATGATCAGTTGTAAAATTCCGATGGTGGATGTTGACTTAGACCAAGGTTTGTTCTCTTGATTGATTTTGATACTTTGATTTAAATTGTTCCTTAGTTGTTTTTCTTAAAATTCTTTGCCTTATACTCAAACCCCCCCCCCCCTCCTTGTTCACATAGCATAAAAAAAAACTAGGCTAGATACTCTCCGTGGGAACGATCTTTACTCGCACTACTACATATATTTTTAGGAGTATAGGTTTTACTTTTGGTTGCCTGCGACAGCACACCAGTAGCCTTGGTTTAAATGCTAAAATTGGTGTGTACATTATTGGACTTAAAGCTAAATCAAATAAATGCTAAAATTGGTGTGTACATTATTCTGGCTATTTTAATAAGTTTCTGAATAATTAAAATTTGTGTGTACAATATGAGGCAAAATCAAGAAACTTACATTATTGCAAGCTTATGTTCTAGGAGATGTGGGAGTTATATGATGTAACTCTTTAGGTGATAGTCTCTTTCAAATTCTATGTGATGTATTTTGTAGACTTTGTGTTTGATTGCTATTCACATATCACCTCACATGTATCTCAAGCTTTTGCTAATTGCACATACTATACAAGTTACTCTTTGCTAAACTTTGTACATGTTATTGTGTGTGTTTTTGGTTTGACCAACCAAGTTTGAAAATACCTTGCGTTTTATGCAAAACAGAATTGTTGCTTGAGAATTTAAAGGGAGAATGTTTGAAAATCTTAATTTTGGGAAAACTGGGTTTAAAACTTGTGTTTTGGAAAAACATTTCATCTCATACTCATGCATTTTATTTCTGACATTCAATGCTTTGAGGAGTTTTTTTTATAAAAAAAACTGGTTTATTTTTTCAAAAATTCTGTTTTTTTTCTAGAATTTCAATTAATCCAATCTGTTTTTCGATCAATCGAAATTGCGATTGAAATTTTAAGTGAGCCTCTATCTATTTCGATCAATCGAAAATCGTGAATAAGCTTTTTTTAAAATCAGATCTTGACTTATTCAACTCACATTTTTCAAAAGTTTTCAAACTTTTCTCTCTCACTCCGACTCGGCAAGGCTCCACAGAAATTTTTTGTCGTTTTCCTCCTAATTTCTTGCAAGGTTTCTCTCTCCACAAGCCGGTATGTCCATATTACCCTCTCTTTTTCTTTTATTTTCAGTTTTACATGCATTTTTTCATGCATTGAAGGGTTATTTTCGGACTTAGTTTTTTTTTTTTGGGTTTTTGATGATTCAAGCATTGTTTTCTGAATTTGATCAATGGGTTTTGTTGCTACAATGCTGTATTCATGATCTATATTGAATAATTTTATCAATTTGGGGATTTGTAGAAAATTAAAAATTCTAGGGCTTGTCTTTATCCGAATTGGGGATTTTGTTCAAATTGGTTCAATTGATGGAATTGGCTTGTGGAATTGATGTAATTGATCATTATTTTTAAGTAATCCATCTTGTGTGATGATCAATTGGTCAATTTTTTTTATAAAAACTATCAAGTGGTTTCAATTTTGAGGTTTTTGTTAGAAACTCTATGCTCAAGCCATTGTGTCAATTTGAACTTAGTTTCACTGCATTAGTGCATGCATCATGACATATAAATGTTCATGCATCATATAGTTTTCATTCTATCTGTGCTAACTTGCAGTCTGACCTTGGTTTTTTTTTTTTTTTTTTCTTTTTTTTTTCTTTTTGCTTTGTGTCTTGGTCCTTATCCTAGCACCATGCCTAGGAAGACTAGAGCTAATAGGACTCCCTCCCTTTCCTCTGTGTCTCCCTCTAGGAGTGAGGTGTTTAGGAATGACAAAAGCAGAGAGGCCTTTGCAAAATTGAACTGTAAGCGTAAGATTTGGGCTGAGCGTTCTATGGTTTTAGATGAGGTTGATCCGGCCATTAAGGCAAACCTTAAGTCTAGAGGTTGGTTGTCCCTATTAGAGATAGATCATCCACCCCCGACCGCCCTAATTAGAGAGTTTTACTCGAATCTCTCTTGCCACATCTATGATTCCAACACTCTTGTTAGGAGTTGGATACGAGGTGTTGAGTTCACCATTACCCCTAGGATAGTGGTTGAAGCTCTTGGGATTCCGGTTGTTAGGGATCCTGTCTATCCCTATAAGGAGTCACCACCCTTAGATGACGTTATGTCATACATCACTGGGTCTTCTATCTAGTGGGGTTCTAATCCTCGGATCACTTCTGCTGAGCTCACTGAGACTACCTATCTTTTCTTTAGGATAGCGTGTCATTCTTTGTGGCCTATTTCTCATCTCCACACCATCCCTCTTGAGCGATATACATTTTTGTACGCTCTTGTTACTGATGCTCCTATCAGTTTTCCTCATCTGTTTCTTCGTTTTTTGAACAAAGTTCATAGGAGTTCTGCTGTAGCTCATGCTCTTATCCATCCTATTTTCATTCATAGGATTTTGTTGTTTCTTGGTCTAGCTGATTTCCCTGCCAGTGAGCCTGTGCATGTTGTTGCTCCCATAGGTGCCACCTTCCTTAGGCAAAGGGCTGCTTACTTGAGAGTTGGCTCTACGCGTCTTAGAGGTGCGTCATCTGGTGTTGCCCCCCCCCCTCCTCCCTCTACTATAGGTGCTGATATTGCTGAGGCGTCTGGTGCTGCTGCTGCTGATGCTGATGTTCCTCCATCGACTACTTCGGATGATTCAGACATTCGACGTACGTTGGATCATGACTTGACCGTTCAGGCGGCTCATGGACAGTTTTTAGTGGACATGCTTGATGAGATTCGTGCCTTGCGCACAGAGTTGGCACAGTTTCGACGATCCTCACCGCCACCTCCTTTTGATGATGGACTTTGATTGCCCTTTGGCATTCCGTCACAAAAAAAGGGGAGTACTTTTGGAGATCATTTTTGGTTTTGAGCTCTTGTAGGGTTTTTGTTTTCAGGGGGAGTGTTTGTTTTTGTTTTTGGAGCTTGTAGAGCTATTAGATTGTATCTAGGTACTTCATTTTGTATTTACCTTTTTAGCTCTTGATGTATTTTTGTTGAGATATTCATGATAGGGAGAGTTACATTTTTTGTTTCATATGTTTCTTGTTTCACTGCTTATTCACTTATATTCATGATGTTATTCATTGATATTTGTCTTTATTTTGTGTTTTGTGAAATCAAGAACTTATTTTGTTTACTGTTTTTCTATCACACATGCGTTTATGCATTTTGTTTAGTGTTTCAGGAAATATATAGGTTGATTCAATTGAGCTGCTGTCTACACTTGCAATTGATGGATAGTAGTTAGGATTGAATTTGTTGTATTGAGTATTTTTTTTGTAAAGGGCTTTTCTTTGTAAACTTTGAGTTTTAAGTTGTGTTTTGTCACGGATTGCCAAAGGGGAAGTTTGTTAGGTTCTAAAGACTTAGAATTAATGTATTTAGAATTCTAATTTGTATTGTTGGCAAATTATGATCAAAATAGGTTGTTTAGTCTTGTTTAGACTTGCTCAAAGTTATGTCTTTTATGTAAAGTTGGATTTAAGTGGATGCAGAAGTTACTATGCATTTCGGCCTGGCTCGATCAATCGAAGCTTAGGCTCGATCAATCGAATTTCGGGTCTGATGCCTTTTTCTGCATAATTCCAACTCAGCCCTAGCTTATTAAAACGTTTTAGGGTTTTATGTTTTGCCCTAGGTATATAAGGCAAACCCTAGCCACGTTTTAGATTTTGCTCATATTGCTGTTTTGTGTAAATCTCTTATGAGATTTAGAGGAGCTTTCCTTTACACAAAGCTTAGGGTTTTCAAGGAGGAGATGTTATCTACACCTTGATGATCAATTCAGTTGCTGCCATTGAAGTCTAAAGAAAAACAAGTGTGGGTGCTTGTATCTGGTGGTGAATCCAAGAAAGAAGGAGTTCGTAGTCTCGGAGCTTGCACGTGGTCGTGTCAGTAAGTTCTACTGATGGGTAGCAATAAGAAGTCGAGCTTGGGGGCTTGTAAGTCTTATTGTATGAACTTCGATTCTTTCAAGATAGTGGATTCAGGTTTACCTTGAGGATAGTTAGGTTAAATCCTCCCTAGGTTTTTACCAGTTTGGTTTCCTGGGTGATCATATCTTTGTGTTATTTATCTTTCCGCTGCTTTGCATGATATGATTGTTTGATTGTGTTAACCTAGATCTGAAATTTGGACTAAGTAATCACTTGGCTAATTTACTAGGTTAATCCAATTGTGTTTTAAAGGGTCTAAAAACCAACAGGTTTTGATATTTTGTTTGGATTATTTTCGATTTTGGTATTTTAATTAAGTTTTTCTCTTCGCTTTTCAGTTTGATATTCTCATCTGCACGCCCTCAAGTTCAACCAGGTACCAATTTTGAATCGATCAGATTCTAGATCGCTTAGATCTACTCTGATTTTTTTTCGTTTTTGTCAGATCTAGGGTTTATCATTTGCTCTTTGGATGAATATATTGCTTTTGTTTATTGGTGGTGTTAGTACTTTACTTTGAATGTTTCGATTTCAATGTATTTTTTAATCTTTAAAAAATCGTACGGTGTATCGTTTGAAGAGGCTTCTTATCACAGCATTAAAACAGTTTGACGGTCTCTGAGTATAAATACAACACTAACTGCTTAAAGAGAGAGAACAGAGTTGTTCGTCAGACCCCAAGAGAAAGAGAGAAAGATCCAAGGCCGGCCATTGTCCATTCCCTGGCCAGACTTAGACCATCGGACAGCAAGCATAGAAAGAAACTGTTAGGTCATGTATCAACCACCCAAATCAACGGAACCGCAGCGGTAAATTTCTTCTTTTTCCATTTTTCAGATTTGGGTATGAAATGTTACTTTTAATTGATTTTTGTTGTTGTTGGGTAGGTTTAGATTTGATTAGTTTTTGTTTTGGGTTTTAGGGTTATCTATCAAAATGTTTGTAGATATTTGCTTTTGTTTTGAGAAAAAAGGGAATCGTTTCCCAGTTCCTTTCAAAAATTCTTCCTTCTTTTTCTGACTTTTTGATTAACAATGCCTCCAACGAGTCCCTATTCTTTCTCTGACTTTTTTTTCCCCACCAAAGTTAAATTACTTTTGCTATATGTTTTCCACTTATACAATCGTAGTTAGATTTTGGTTCCAAGAATTGGGGTTAAGGAAATCAGAATTATGATATGTGACTATTTTTTGTTAAATATTTTCGGTAATGGGTTTGTTTGAATTCTTCTCTTTTGGATTTAAATCATTCAATTTCTTTCTCTGCAGAAATGAAGTGGAATCTTTCTACAATCTAGAGTATCTAATTTAATCAAAGCAAATTGTTCGGTTAAGGTTTGTTGGAACCGCAAGCACAGAGAGACATGCTGTTTAGCCGTAACCGGTAAAGTTTTTGTTTTTGTTTTCATTTAATAAATCTGGGGATTGAATATGATTTAGGTTTGAATTTCTTGGTTGGATTGGTTTAGATTTAGATTTAGTTATCTGCCATGTAGGAAAAATACCCGCTTGAAAAACAAACACTCGTAAAACAAACTTGAAATGCCACACTCAAAGGAAAATGATGCATTTATATTTTCTGCATAATCTGTGCTTAGGGGGGCTGAGTGTAATATCTGTTGCTATTTCTGTGATGTATGTCCATGGCTGTATTTTTGCTACTGCATTTTCTGTTTTCTGCTGAACAGGTTCAGGATTTTCTGCATATCTGTGCTTACAGGGGGGCTGAGTGTAATATCTGTTGTTGTTTCTGTTATGTATGTCCATGGGTTGTATTTCTGTTGCTGCATATTTTGTTTTCTGCAGAATAGTATCAGGATTTTCTGCATAATTTGTGCTTACAGGGGGTAATTGTAATATCTGTTGTTGTTTCTGTATTCTATGTCCATGGGTTGTATTTATTTTGTTGCATATTTTGTTTTCTGCAGAACAGGTCTTTGTTCCCCTGTATTTATGCTTACAGGGTTGTTGTGTTTGTACATGTATTTCCCTTTTATCAAATAAAATTTCTATCTTTATCTCAAAAAAAAAAAAAAAAAACCTTCGTAAATACTGCCGATTGCAATTTGTTGGCATCGTTTGGTTTTATTGAACGCCTCATGGGTAGTTAGCATATCTTCTCAAACTTTCAAATGTCATTTATCTCAATTGTTAATTTAATTTTTTCCCTACCAGAAAAGTTACTGGGTTCTCTAATAGAAGAATTACCGTTGGGTTCTCTACAATAAAATGAAAGGTATGATAGCTTAAATTTTCCTCTTTGTTTCATTGTTCAATGAAATCTCTTTTCCATTTGCAATTGCTTTGATTTAGAACAAAGATTTCCTTAACAGCAACACAAATAAGACTATGAGTGCAAATGTTTTATGGGAAAAGAAAATCTTAAAAAAATAGATTTTAAGAACTTAACTGGAACTTAAAATAGATGGGTACATTCAAGGTTTTACTTTTAAGTTAGAAAACATTGGAGGAATTATTGTTGGGAGAAAGGAAGGAATTGAAAAAATGGGGAGATAAACCAAACTTCAAAACATAGATTTATGACAGTTTATTAAGCATATGGGCCAACATCAAAATGAAGATTATCTATTATGTGACTAATTAGTGAAGGTGAGGGAAGGGTACAAAAAATTAAAATGAAAACTCACTAGGAAATGAAAGAGGAGCCAGTTGTTGGCATTTAAGGGCCTTGACAGCCCTTCTCTTAAACTTATAGCAATTTTTTTTTTGCTAAATTTTAGTTGACTGTAGATTTAACTGCAGATTAGTCATGAATAAATGTGCCATTTTATTGTGTTTGAGCTGGTATATAATCTGTTAGGAATTGACATGTCACGGATATATCTATTTTATAGAAAGGATTTTATAGTCTTATGTAAGGTGAGTTTTTCTCTATTTATTATTATTATTTCAAACATTTTCCAATGAATTTATGTTGGTTTGTGGTTGGTAAACTTTGGGTAGTTGTGGATTTGTGTTTGGGTGTTCAGACATTTGTTTGTTGCGGATGATATGATCATTTTGGGGTTTCGGTTGGTGTTTCAGTTTACTAAGAAATTATATACGATTGTGCATCCTATTCATTTGAAAAAAAGTTTTGGAAATCAGTTACATCAATATAGGCTAATTGCATGATTTCAACATTTTTTGTAACAAAAAATTTGTTTATTGCTTTTTTGTAACTATGGGGCATTTGCATCTCATAAACAGTTAAAAGAGTGGTCAAACTTTACATATGTTGCAGCTTGTAAATAACAATGAAGCATAAATTTGGTTTCTGCCTATTAGAGGAACTTCCATTCATATTTCCCACACACACACCCAAACTTCCAAGCCTTGGCTTCACATTTTCATCATTTTTGTTTCTCTTTTCTTTTTTCTTTTTTCTTTTTTCGATCTTATAAAATTTGGAGAATTTAAAACGTGATAATTTACTATTTGTCAGATTGGAGACAATGAAGGTTTTTATTTTAATTTTTTCATTAGACTTCCAGTTCTATGTATTCTCTGAAATGTCTTTCAATTACCTCCTTTTAGTGGGCAAGAAAACGAGTACAAACTACATTTAATGCTTACCATAAAAATGATTGATTTTTTTGTTAAGCTCATGGTGCAAATTACAATAGTATAAATGCCCAAATGAATTCTCCAACTGACATTGGCTAAATTTTCTCTTAGATTGTAGATTGATACTGAAATTGTTGAAGTCATTTAATTCTCCTTTGTATTACATCACTACCACGAATGATTTACAATTTTTTTATTTTTATTATTATTAATTTTATTTTTATGATAGTAGGTAGACACCTTACAATTGGTAAACAGCTAAACATACATATACATTACCCTTATCAATTTTAGTATCTTCTACTTGGATTTTTATCAAATTTTTCTTTTTTTTACTCTCTGATCTTCCATGGAAATTTGGCAACACCTTATTAAAAGATAAGAAAAATATATTCTAATAGATACTTTCCTATGTTTTTTTTTATTGGATTTTGTTTTATGAGTAAAATTTTGATTTAGAAATTTTTATTGGACATGTTTAAAGGAAAAAGAAATGATAAGAGCTATCTAACACTCATTCCATGTGATCTAGATTTTAGATGGTAGAACTAATTTTGCATTTGTATGTGATCTTCATTTGGAATCAATTTAACATTAACATTTTGTTCTGAATCTTCTAATATGTCCAGGTATGCAAAAAGATCCTCAATGGCTTGGTTGCTTACAACATTAGACCCATAAAGACTTTTAATAGAGAAAGCATGAAGTCCATAAACAAAGGATTAAACTATTTGACTTTTGGTTTATTTTAAGATTATAAATGTTATTGAGCTATGAATTTAAATTTTTATGATGTTATGAAGGAAGGTTTCTGTTTTTCTTCTACTATAAGTTTAATTTTTTCCCATTATTCAAATTATGTTAATATATATTATTATGATGGAGTATTATTTACTTTTGATGATATTATATAAAAATCCCGTGCATTTGCACGGGTTATAAGCTAGTATATATAAATCCGAAATCTTTGACATCTCTACAATTTTTCACGTCCACATTTTTTTTTTAATTTTTAATTTGATTTTTTTTTTCTTTTTATTAAATATATATACTCTCCTTTCTCAAACCAACTGCTCTTCCCCTCTCTCTCACCCTCAGTTCTTCCAAGCAAACCTGATATAATTCTGAAACTAAAGCAATAGTGCAAGGACAGAACCTCTCCTTTCAACAAAACCAAACCCAACGCCTCTCCTTTTGACATTACTCACCAAACGCAGAACCTCTACACTCTCTCAAACGCAGATCCAAGCTATTTCACAGAAAGCTTGCAAGGGCACGACCATGGGAGCCAACGTTTTCAATCTCCGACCTGACCTCCATATCAGAGCATTCTCTCTCGGTATCTCTCTATTAATCTATGAATAATCTCTTTTCCTATTGTCTTTAATTAGGTTTTTTTTTATCAATTTAAAGATTTCGTTTTTAATTAGGTTTTTCTGTCAATTTAGGGATTTCAATTCCTAACCCCTTTTTCTCTCTATTCTTTTTTGTTGAAGTCAGGGAAACACTCATAGAAAATCAAATTCTTAACTCTTTGATTAGCTGGGAAATAGATTTATTACTATCATTAGGGTTTATAAAATCAATCATTGCAAAAGTTGTTCCCTTTGTTTTTTTCCTCTCATTTGTATCAATGCCAATTATCTTTGCTGCCCCTTGCACTCTTGCCCCCTGTATGGCCTGCAATTTTCAAGGACATAATTTTAAACTTCCTTCGTCCACCATTAGAATATTAAAAAAATCAATTTAAACCAGATTTGAAAGAGATTTTACTTTTGCATCTCAATTCCCAATTATTAGGAATACCAATTATGGAGCAAAGCAGATGAGGAAGGCTATTTTTCAATCAATGATATACGTCTTAACACAACTGCAGGTATTGTTTTATCAAATTTTATTGTTTCTCTTTCTCCTAATCTCCTATTAAGTTATGCATTAAACTATGAACTTTGATAGTTTTAGTGATGTGTAATGCAGCATTGAAATTGATTCAAAGATTTAATTGATTTTTACAGATTACATGTCCTGTTTTATTCAAGTCCAATTTCTTTGTCATATTTGTTCCCTTTAAGAACAAAGAATGGTTTTGGGAACTATTAATAGATTTTATGTATCAGAACCTATATCCTCCTCATATTGATACTAATTAATTCATCTAAGAACACATACTTTGTACCTTACAGACGTCAATTGAATTAATATATATGGTTTTATGTCTATGGAAGCTTCAGAATGGCTTTTCCGATTAGCTTACTACTGTGTTAATGGAACAAAATGAAGGCATTCTTGTGCTTCATTTTGAAACAACTGAGATAATATATTTAACTTTTTCCAGTATAATTAAAGCAACATCTAAAGGAAGTTTCTGAAGAAAAGCTAAGTTCTTAGCACATGAGAAATGCTAAGTTCTTAGCACCTAAACCATGTAAGTTCCTTAGAAACTATAATCCCAAGTACTCAGAAGTGATCAATAAAAACAAAACAAAGTTATGACAGTAAAGAGAAAAAGAGTAGCAAAGTGACTTGAAGTTTAAAACTACCAAAACTGTGATAGTTCTGAGTGATCAGTGAGATAATATTGGTTGTGGAAGTGGAAGTAGAAGTCAAGCTTAAGAGGAAGTGAAATGCGAGAATGGTGTTGAAGGTGGTTCACCTTTATTGGCTTGTGAGCTCTCACAAGAAATCCTGCATTTTTTCTTTCTTTTGTGTTTATACTATTAAAAAAAATATTATTGCATAAATTAATGTGGCCATTCTACAATGCTCTATGAGAGTCCACTGCTTACCATTAGTCCAATTTTCTAGGCTCCTTTAATTGCACCAAGAGAGGCCATTTTCAGCCAAACATCTGTCCCTTTCAAATTTATGGTTCAAAACTTTGGTAGACCAGACAACTGGAAACTCCCCTTTTTTCTACAATATTTTAGATCCATACTTTAATCCTTTTTGTTAAATCAATTGTTGTGTTGTAATGCTTAAACAAATTATTTGACCCATGGAAATTATGACTATTTATGTTTTCTACGTTGGTGTTTAGCTTTGCTTGAAGCTTCAAGAAAAGTTAATTTCAGAGATCTCTTAGGACAAGGCTTGCATCTAGAAGGTATATTTTTTCCTTTTCCTTCCAGTGGGATCTAAACATATTTATTTATAGGCGAAAAGCACATTTTAGTCCCTACATTTTCAGGCGATTCCCATTTTAGTCCCTACATTTTATTTTTACCGCTTTTAGTCCCTATCCTGAAAAACGCTTTCCGTTTTGGTCCCTGCCGTTACATCAGAAACGGAGAAAGCTGACGTAGCAAACGCTAGGAATAAATAATACTAAATTAAAGCTGACGTGGCCAAAATTAATAATAAAAAATGTTTTTTGGCATTAAAAAATACCACGTCAGCATTTAAATTAAAAAAATTAATTTATTAATTTTAACTAAATAAAAAAAATTAAAAACAGAATTAAAAACTAAAAATCATATGAATTGAGATCTAAGTGTGTCTTGAACAAAAACAACAAGAACACAAACTCAGATCCAAGAACATAAACCCAGAAATTTTTTTTAAAAAAAGAAAAAAAGATACATACACTTAGAAAAAACCAAACAAGCTAAACTCTAGTCTCTCCCTCTCTCTTTGCACCGATCTCTGTTGCCGTCGAGGACGCTGTCAAGGACACCGTTGAGGATGCCGTCGGGACGCCGTCGCCGCCGTGAGGACCCAGTCGAGCTCACCTCGTCGTCGAGCACTGATTTTCGCCGTCGCTTTGCTCTCATCTCACCCTCACACCATGTGGCTTTTGCATTTTTGATACCCACATGGTCTGAAGCAACTTTCTTTTGTTTCTGTGATCCTCTTAAGTAAAAATTTAAAAAGAAAAAAAAAATCCCAGATTTCATTTTGACTTTTTTATTTATTCGTTTAGTTGATTTTTACTTCGCACATGTTTGTCTTCTAATAAGTACATGGTAATAATTTTTGTATGTAAAAATGGGTTCTTTTTGTGTTTTAAGGATGGGAGTTTAGTGATCTGGTTTTGGGTATAGATTTGATTGAATCTATGTGCTGTTTTTCTTTTTAAATAATAAAGGTAGTTAGAAATTAACCCTTTTGAGTTTTTATTTTTATTTTTGCAAATCTAGTGGTGTTTTTGGTGATTTTGGTATGTTGGGAATCGAACAAGAGGTGGGCGGCTACCATGTCGTCGCTTAGTAGAGAGCTCGTGTTTTTGATCTTACAGTTTCTAGATGAGGAAAAGTTGAAAGAGTGTTCACAA
This sequence comes from Notholithocarpus densiflorus, assembly GCA_030021035.2. Taxonomy (NCBI): domain Eukaryota; kingdom Viridiplantae; phylum Streptophyta; class Magnoliopsida; order Fagales; family Fagaceae; genus Notholithocarpus; species Notholithocarpus densiflorus. The sequence continues at coordinate 1,205 of JARYZH020001565.1, read as the reverse complement.
GTATGCTTCTAAGAGTTTAGCTTGTTTGGTTTTTTTATTTCAGTTTTTTTTGCTTTAAATTTTTTTTTTCAGTTTTGTGTTCTTGAATCTGGGTTTGTGTTCTTGTTCAAGACACACTTAGATCTCAATTCATATGATTTTTAATTTTTAATTCTGTTTTTAATTTTTTTTTATTTAGTTAAAATTAATAAATTAATTTTTTATTTAAATGCTGACGTGGCATTTTTTAATGTCAAAAAACATTTTTTATTATTAATTTAGGCCACGTCAGCTTTAATTTAGTATTATTTATTCCTACCGTTTGCCACTTCAGCTTTTTCCGTTTCTGATGTAATGGCAGGGACCAAAACGGAAAGCGTTTTTCAGGATAGGGACTATAAACGGTAAAAATAAAATGTAGGGACTAAAATGGGAATCGCCTGAAAATGTAGGGACTAAAAGGTGCTTTTCGCCTTATTTATATTAGTTTTGTTTACAAGTTTATGCTTTAAGGTAGAAGAAAGTGATGCACATTCTAGAATGTTAATTTCACGTTCAAAACTTCAGAAGGCAAGAGGACTAGAAACTCTTTTATAATATTTTGTCTACAATATTTTAGATCCTTATTTTGTCTATAATATTTCAGATCCTTATTTTGTCCTATTTTCCCCTATTGTGTTCTAATGCTTAACCACATTAAAATTTGATAGTTCTTTCCCTTGAAAGTTGTTTATTTTCAATCTTTAAAGCAAATATTTTTAGTAATCAACAAAGTGGCATAAGATAATGGGGTGGCAGATTTTTTATTGATATGAAAAAAGTATGGAGAAATTGTCATAGCAAGTCTTAATGACAACTTATGTTTGTTTATTAAAAAGAGTATTTCTTTCTTTCGAGAGACAGACTGAACTTTGGTGAGATACAGTTTTATTTAATTAAATTCCTAGAACCATTGTTCTTTGTCAGTTTTTTTTTATTTTTATTTTTTATTTTATTTTATTTTTTTTATGAAGTTTGTCTACCAAACTTTCTACAAGTGAATTAATAGAGAGATTGAAAAATTGAATTGGAACTTAAGCAAACTTATCTGTCATTCCCATATTTGATAAAATAGTGGATTAGGAGCCTTGTTAAAAATCTGAAAGGATTATCAAATAGTCATAATACAATTGTAGGATAGTTTATGTACCTTAAATTTGGTTCTCTACAATCCATTTGTTTCTTTA
>JARYZH020001564.1:0-26298 GCA_030021035.2 Notholithocarpus densiflorus | reverse complement strand
TGCCTCCCAACTACCCCACCTACCCCACCCATTCCCACCACATATCTCACAATTCTCCCTTATCTCTTTGATCGGCTCCTCTCTTCTCATTTCTTTCTTTTTCTTCTTTTTCATTTCCCGTCTCACACTTCTCTTTACTCCCTCAAACTCTCTAGCCGGTACCTCCACACCCACCATTTCCACCATCATTATTCCGGAAATGTCACCGGAAAATCCTTAGGAACCTCTAAGCATCTTCATCTTTTATTTGAGGTAAATTTTCTAATCCTTTTGGTGAGTTTTATATTTTGCTTAAGGTTATATTTTCATATAAGTTTTAATAACGATACCCATGTGATTTATGAGAATTAGAAGTGATATTTATGTGTTTATAAGTATGGGTTTTGCATTGGTGGAATTATTTGATGAGTGGGTATATGGGTTGTGCTAATGATGACTACCTAAGGTTTATTTATGGTGGAAAATTTAGGGGTTTTAAGTTATAACATGTAATGGATGGTAAATCGAATTTTTCCATTGCTATTGGGTTTATTTGGAGTTAGTTGAAGTTCTAAATTTCTTGTCTTGGAGGATATTTTGATTTTGCTTTCATGGGTTTCTTATCGATGTAGTGTAAATTTTATGGAAACTAGTCATAATGTTAGAGATGATATTAAATGGGTTAACTTTATAAATTGGAGTTTATGCCTTGTGAATCAATTTGTTGAGAAACTTTGGAAGTGGAATACATTACTATTGATGAGGTTAAATACTAGGCTTGCCTAATTAAGTGCTCTTTTGGGAATTCCTAAATTATGGCTAGATGCAATTTCAAGCTCTATGCTTATTGTGATAGGTTTACTTGATATTGTTTAGGTTCTAGCTAATCTCCTTAGAGCTTGGAGAATTAGGATTTTGTGGTTGCGAGGTAAGTAGCTTTTTAATGGGATTTTTGGAAAATAACCATATTTCATAAACGTTGTTTTTGGGTCAAACACAATTTGTGAAATTATATATGGATATATGTTTTCTTAAAAGTGTTGTGTCATGACCCTATCATATATTATTATGTATGAAAAGTGCATCATATTTGGTATTGCATTTGGGGAAATGTATGAATTGTTTATGTGGAAAAATGAGGATCTTTTATTAAATCTTTGATAAGGAAATCTTGGATGTTATGGTATATTAGAAAATTTAAAGATGCTTATTTTGTCTTGTTATGTGGGAAATTGTTAGAAAATCTTTTGACAAGAATGAAGTTGAAAACCTTACAAACTTTGTGGAAGTTAGATTATTTAAGGTTTTTCTGAAACTACCTGGTTATAAACTATGTATTTGAAAAGAAATGTATACCTGTGAGCTTTATGTGGTTTTGACACCATGCCATGTGTGATTTCCCGGTGATCACCCGATTTGATTTTCGTAGTCTTTGTGACAATAGAATCAAATCCAGGTCAGTGCCCTTTCACTTTGGATGACGCGTTCTTCCCTGCTGTCCATGGGGGAAAGAGGTTCCTTGATTGTGTGTGGGTGAGGCTGCTGCTTATGGGGCCAAGAGACCACATGCAAGAGATGTCCTATTTGACGCGCTCTCTCTGCTGCCCATGGGGGGAGAGAAAAACCTTGAGGGTATGGGTGAGGCTGCTGTCCATGGGGCCAAGAGTCTGCATACCAGAGAGGACAATATCATGCCAGTTGTGAATGGGTGGATCCCCTGACCGGTCTATGTGGTAGTGTGGTATATTTGCGATAATTTACCTTATGTTAAATATTATGGCTTTGGAAATTATATTGTTTATGCTCACAAATGATAGTATATAGTTTCATGGTATTATTTTGAGAAACTTTGTGTTTCATCATTTAATCATTCTTGTTACATTATCATTGAAAATGATCTTGCAGTATTCAGTTAGCAATTTCCCAAACTAAAACATATTTTGTAAATTGTTCATTATCATGAAACTTGCATTTCCCCCACCCCCATTAATTATGCTACTTACTGGGCGTTAGCTCATCCCACCTCTTAACAGTTTTTCAGATTTATTAGCTATACCTTGGGTATGGAGCTTACTTCTCTGGTGATGATTAGAGTGCTATGTTAAATTTGGAGACTTTTGCTGTAAATGGTTGGTGACTTGATCTTACTATATTCACCGAGACCTTAATTAATTCTATTGGAGGTGGATCGCTTGAGGTTTGTTAGCCCTTAGCATGGTAGGCCTAGACTCGACGTTAAGGTCCTTATTCTTAATGAGATTGTGACTTTGTGTAATTTAATCAGAGTTTTGTAATATATTCATGTATTACGTGGAGGCACATGATTTTTTAGTTATTGTTCGTAAATGTATTATAGAGCTCTGACTTGTAATGTGGAGATTTTAGTATGGTTGTATATTCTTATCCTTTGGAAAAGAAAGGAAAATAAAGATTTCCTATAGTTTGATTTGCCAAAAAGGAAAAATTTATAGGTACCCTTGGGATGTTTTTCTCATGCTTTGGACCCTTTTGGGTTTGGGGTGTGACACACGTGGCGGGAAAGAAGGCAGAAAAGGCGCGAAGATAGGGAGCATGAGGAGGAAGGGCAGTTTGGCCTTGGAGAAGGGTCATTTCAAACGTACTGGACGATGTCCAGCGCTTCGGGGCGTAACCGTTTTGACAGAAGGGATGAAGAGCTTGACCAAAGGGATGAAGAACTAGAGCGCCTACGAAGGTTGGTCAGGGATTTGGAGTTGCAAGTGAGAGGTAGGCGTTAGGGAAGGGATCATGGGGAGCAGAGGGATAGGTCGGCTAGTGTCGAGAATCACCATGGAACAGGGTCCCATCAATTCGGGTCTCATTGGCACCGGGACCGCTCACGGGAATATGTAGACTCGGAAGAGAGGTGACCTCGGAATGCGGCCATGGACGTTATGAGCCACGCATTATGCTGAGCTGCCCGATCACCATTCTCGAGGGACATTGAGAGGGCACCTATGCCAAGTAGATTTACACGGCCGCTGTTCAATTCTTACAATGGGAAGACGGACTCGGTAGAACATGTAAGCCATTATATTCAAATGATGTCTTTGCACACTCATAACGATGCATTGATGTGTAAAGTCTTTCCCTCGAGCCTTGGCCCCACTGCTTTGAGATGGTTTAATGGGTTAAGGAAAGGCTTAATTCACAGTTTTTCTGAATTGATTCAAGAGTTTGGTGTACGGTTCATGACCTGCAGCCGAGTTCCATAGCCTGTGGACGCGTTGCTTTCAATGAAAATGGGGGCTGGGGAAACCTTCTGCAGCTACGCTAGTCGATACTGGGAATTGTACAACGAGATTGCCGGAGGTAATGAAAAGATTACGGCGAGTACTTTCCGAATGGGGTTGCCTGAGGATTCCAGACTACGAGAATCGTTGACAAGGAGGGCTCCCGAGGATATGAGGCAATTAATGAGGCGTATCGAGGAATATAAGCGGCTGGAAGATGATCGGTTACAGAATAAGGGCAAGGCCCCGGTCACAAATCATCCTCAGCATATCGGCTTCCAATCTAGGCCTCGGAAGGATTTGAGGATTCAAGAGCCGGGGCCACAGATGGGAGAGGTGAATGTGGCCTTTAAGGAATAGGTACACAGGATTGTGGATCGAATTAAGAATGAACCATATTTTCGGTGGCTGAACAAGATGGGAGGAGACCCGTCCAAGAGAAACCAAAACTTGTATTGTACTTACCATAGAGATAGGGGGCATACTACCAAGCAGTGCAGGGTGTTAAAGGATCATCTAGAGTAGTTGGTGAAGGCGGGGTACCTGAAGATTTGTGACGAATCTGAGGAATCAAGAATCCGGGCAGGGCGCACGGCCACGAGGGAATCCTCTCCTACCTTCGTTGGGAGTGATAGAAGTCATTCATGCAGCTCCAAGAGGCACCAAGGGGGCTAGAACAAGGGGGGTACTGGCTGTAGCACCGGGGGGGAGTTGCACAGGCGAGCAACCCTCCGAGAAGAAGATGAAGTATACTCAGGAACCCATTGCTTTTAACGACGATGATCTAGAAGGCACGATTCAACCGCACGACGATGCTTTGGTAGTTACAGCCCAGATAAATGGCTTCATAGTAAAGAGGGTACTGATAGATTAGGGGAGTGGCGCCGAGGTGATGTATCCTAACTTGTATAGGGGGCTTGGTTTGAAGAATGAAGACCTATCCAAGTATGATACGCCCTTGATGGGGTTTGATGGCTGAATGGTGATCTCAGAGGGGCAGATTTTGCTTCCCGTGAACATGGAGGATAAGGAGACGATGGTAACATTCATAGTGGTCGCCTCGTTTTCTTCATACAAGGCGATTCTTAGAAGGCCATGGATTCACGCAATGGGAGCGGTACCATCCACCTTGCATGTGAAGGTCAAGTTTTGCACTGAGCAAGGTATTGCCATGGTAAGAGGTAATCAGCAAGTGGCCAGGCAGTGCTTGGTAGCCGCGGTTGACTAGGGAGCTAAGCCAAAGGAGTCGACTGAGGAGACTCCCTTGTAGTAATTACAGTAGCCCTAAGATGAGGTAGGGACTAGCCATGCTAAGGATTTAGTGAAAGTAAGGATATTACTGGATGAGGATAGGAATTTTCTGATAGGATCAAGTGTAGCCAAGGAGGAGAGGGTAGAGAGGCTGCTGTTTCTTATACAAAATATAGACGTGTTTACTTGGAACCTGTATGAGGTGCCCGGGGTGGACCTTGAGTTCATAGTTCACAAGCTTAATGTGGATCCATTGTACCCTCCTAAAAGTAGAAGTCGAGCAGATCAGCTAAGGAGCATATTGAAGCCGTCAGGCAAGAGGTTAAGAAACCGAAGGAAACCAGAGCTATAAAGGAGATATTTTTCCTGAGGTGGTTTGCAAATACCGTAGTGGTAAAAAAGTAGAATGGCAAATGGAGGGTCTGTGTTGACTTTACCGACCTTAACCGAGCATGTCCAAAGGACCCATTTCCTATGCCAAAGATTGATCAGCTGGTAGAAGACGGCATTTATCTTGCCCGACGCTAACTACCATTATACTGTAATGCCATTTGGGTTGAAGAATGCCGGTGCCATATATCAACGAATGATGACCAGAATGTTCAGAGATAAAATTAGGTGCACCGTCGAGGTCTACATTGATGATATGGTGGTAAAGAGCAAGCAAAAAATACAGCATATTGGCGACTTTAAAGAAGTGTTCGAAGTACTTCGACGACACAAACTACGACTCAATGCCAAGAAGTGTGCTTTCGGAGTGGGGGCTGGCAAGTTCTTGGGGTATTTGATCACTAATCGAGGAATAGAGGTCAACCTCGACCAGATTGAAGCAGTGAAAAGCCTCAAACCGCCGAGCAATCCAAAGGAAGTTCAAGTACTGACCGGCATGTTGGCTGCCCTTAATCGGTTCATTTCCAAGTTCGTCGACCGCTGCCGACCATTGTACCAGCTTTTAAAGAAGTGGAAAGGATTTCAATGGAGTGAAGAGTGTGAGAGAGCCTTTTAGAAGCTGAAAGAATATCTGGTGTGGGCACCGATGTTGGCAGCCCTAGAGCCCGAGGAGGATTTATTCATGTATCTCTCAGTATCCAAGCACGCCGTAAGCGCCGTGCTTTTGAGAGACCAAGGAGTACAACAACCAGTTTACTACATCAGTAAAACCCTAGTTGATGCCGAGACAAGATATTTGCCATTAGAGAAGTTGGTGCTAGCGCTAGTGCATGCTATGCGGAAGTTACCCCATTACTTTCAAGCTCACATCGTTTACGTGCTGACCGAATGCCCCCTGCAGTCATTGTTGAAAAGATCTAATTTCACGGGAAGAATAGCAAAGTGGGGGACTCGGCTGGGTTCTTTTAATATTAGGTATAGGCCGAGTAGCTCGGTGAAAGGCCAGGTCCTAGCCGATTTTGTTACAGAGTTTTCCCCAAGAGAGGGGAAGGAGATGATTTGCCCTATAGAGGTGATCCAGTGGAAGGTATTCGTGGACGGTGCATCCAGTGCATTAGGAGCCGGGGCTGGGACCGTAGTCATCACCTCGGAAGGAATAAAGTTGGAACATTCTTTTAGGTTGGGCTTTAAGGCCTCCAACAATGAAGTCGAGTATGAGGCCTTACTGGCCGGGTTAAAAGTTGTATCAAACCTGGGTGCTAAGGAGGTAGAGGTCTATTCAAATTATCGGTTGGTGGTTAATCAGGTACAAGGAAGGTTTGATACCAAGGATCCTCGAATGATGGAGTACTTACGGCTGGTGAAGCAAACTATGGACCGCTTTCTGAGCGTCAAAGTGGTTCAAGTTGCAAGGGGGCAGAACCGGCATGCCGACTCTTTGGCCACATTGGCGTCATCATCAACCAAGGGAATTTCTCGATTAATAAAAGTGGAGCTGGTAGCAGAACCAAGTAGCAGTGTAGGAGTAGGTGTCTCACTGATGGCAACGGTTAAGCCGTGTTGGATGGATCCGATCATCAACTTCTTAGTTAAGGACCATGCGCCGGATGACAAGAAGGAAGCAGAAAAAGTACGCCGAATAGCTGCTCGGTGTTGGTTATCTGTCGATCGTAAGCTATATCGAAGATCTTTTGGCGGGCCTTACCTGCAGTGCCTTCACCCCAGCAAGGTTGAGGAACTACTAGCCGAGCTACATGACGGGGTGTGCGGCAGTCACGTAGGGGGACGTTCGTTAGCTCACCGAGCAATGATCTAAGGATTTTGGTGGCCACAAATGCAGAAGGATGCTAACGAGTATGCACGAAAATATGAGCAATGTCAGAGGCACGCCCCTATGATCCACCAACTAGCAGGGAACTTGAATCCTATTAGTAGCCCCTGGCCCTATGCACAGTGAGGGCTAGATATTGTTGGTCCATTCCCCCGGGTGACAGGGAATCGGAGGTTCGTCCTAGTGGCCGTGGACTACTTCACCAAATGGGTGGAAGCAGAGGCTTTGGCAAACATTCGGGACGTGGATGTGAAGAAATTTGTATGGAGGAATATAGTGACAAGATTTAGGGTACTGGAGTCCCTAATGTCAGGTAACGGGTTGCAGTTTGATAGCAAAGCTTTTCGCGAGTTTTGTGGCAGCCTTAGCATCACAAATCGTTATTCCACCCCGTCGTATCCACAGAGCAACGGCCAAGCTGAAGCCACTAACAAGGCCATTGTGAACGGGTTAAAGAGGAGGTTAGAAGGGACTAAAGGCAGGTGGGCAGACGAGTTGCCTAGTGTTCTGTGGGTGTACTGAACTACCCCGAGAAGGTCTACAAGAGAACCCCGTTCTCCCTAACATATGGAGCAGAAGCGGTCATACTGGCATAAGTGAACTTGTGCAGTGCCTGGGTTTCAGGATTCAATCCCGCCGAGAATTCAGAGTTGATGATGAAATAGTTGAACATGTTGGAAGAATGTCGGGAATCAGCGACTATATGGCTGGCAAAATATCAACAAAAACTTGCCCGGAGATACAACAGGGACGTGAGGAAAAGGGAGTTTGGAGCGGGAGATCTTGTACTTCTGAAGGTAGTGGGGAATACACGGGACATCAATGCAGGGAAGTTAGCACCAACTTGGGAGGGACCATATAGAGTCGTCGCCATTATAGGCGCAGAGGCATATTACTTGGAGGATTTGGACGAAAGACCACTTCTCCGGTCATGGAATGCTCACAATTTGAAGAAATTCTACCATTAAGTATCAGTACACGGGAGTATATGTTAAATGTAATATTATATGTGCATATTGTTAATTAATACAAAAGCGATGTTTATCCATGCAGGTGTATCTGTACTTATGATTTTATCATTGTTAACTCATTAAGCTCCGGTCGACACACACTAGGAAATTTCATATCAAATTTTTCTAAGGACAGAAACCTGTTCCCGGCTCAATTTTCATCGCCGAGCAGGTGGAAACCTTACGCTAAATTCTTCTAAAGACAGAAACTTGTTCTCGGCTCGATTTTCATTGCCGAGCAAGTGGAAACCTTACGCTAAATTCTTCTAAGGACGAAAACCTATTCCCAGCTCGATTTTCATCGTCGAGCAGGTGGAAACCTTACACTAAATTCTTCTAAGGACAGAAACCTGTTCCAAGCTCGATTTTCATCGCCGAGCAGGTGGAAATCTTATGCTAAATTTTTCTAAGGACAAAAACCTGTTTCCGGTTCGATTTTCATCGCTGAGCAAGTGGAAACCTTACGCTAAATTTTTCTAAGGGCAAAAACCCGCTTCCCGGATTTGATCATAATGGTCGAGAAGGTTGAAACCTAATCCTAAATTTTATCTAAAAATTAGAAGACCGGTTCCCGGACGAATGTGAACCTTACATTGAGCTATTCCAAGAATAGAAACAAGCTCTCCAGCTCTATTCTGGTCGTCGGGCACACAGGGAGTACATCAAACCATTTAGGGAGGGCTAAACCACTATCTCGGATACAACCCAAATCACGGGGAAGGTAATTACCCTGCATCTTCTTAAAGAGTTAACACATGTCAAATTTAGTAATTATCGCCGAGGAGTCAATTCTTTCTAGATACAAGTGACCTATTCCGGGCCAGTCCCAGAAGTAGACTACCCGGTCATCTGGAGTATATATATAAAAAGATAAAAACAATCAAAGATCATGACTGAAAGAATAACTTAGTAGCAAACATTCATAAACGTAAAACAAGCAAATAAAGTTTAGACCAATGTTTAGTCGCCATAACCCGGCAACTGTAGGGAAATAAAACTTAGAAAAATTAAAATTAAACCATTTTTCAGTCACCACAGCCCGTTGACTCTGGGCCAACCAAACAAATAAAGGAAAAGTCAACGTGGGTGAAAATATATAAAAAGCGGGTAAAAAGAATAAGTATTAAACGACAGGATCGGTGGGCGAGAGTTGGGTTGCGTCATCGACATGTTGCTCTGGCATGTCCTCGGTTGGTGGCAGCTGGAATTGTACGTCCTCAGCAATATTGGGGTGGCTGGTGACCTCGAGGTCAACATAGGCATCAATTGCCTTCACCAACTCCCTCATACTAGGGGTGTCTTCCTCGTCAGCAGCATTAGCTTGGCTCTGAACGGGGGGAGGGGGAGGGGGAGTTGGGTATGGGATTTGCTCTGGATTCCTTAGTGGGGAATCTTCGGGCACTCCCATCGCTTGAAGGGCTACCAGCCATCCCTTCCTGAACCCATGAAACCTGGCCTGATGGACGACAGACTCCATGGATTTCTCGGCATCCACGAAGCCCTTGTCATACCACTTGCTTTCACAAGCTTCTAGGGCCGCTATTTCATCAGCTTGAACTTGGCCCAAGCTGATGAAAAATTACCATCATGGTGTGCCACTGCAATCGTCGTGTTAAAGATTCCTCAATTCCGTCCGAGAAGAAGTGAACGTCCTCGGGCAGTAAGAGGTCGTACACCAAGCTCTCGGCCACCTTCCCCCCTTGGCCCTGGGCCGAAGCCTTGATGTTGGCTAACACTGGCAGAGGCCCATCACCAAGCTTGAAAATGGGTTGCCAAATTGATAAGCCAAAAACGAATTGACCCCTTGTGATGAATTAATTGATTAATTAGTCAAGATTATTAATTAATCAAATTAACATGCAAATGCGTGGTAGCACAAACAAATCACTAATTAAACTAAGTGTAGTGGAAAATAAATTGACACGGTGATTTGTATACGAATGGGGAAAATCAACACTGCAAAAACCCCACCAGGTGATTTTAAGGCCACCACTCCCGAGAATCCACTATTATCACAACAAGCGATTACAAGTAAAGGAATCCCAGTACCTTGTACCAACCCAGGGTTGAACCCTTACCCCAATACCCAATTGGACTTGTTCTGTAGTGACAATCTCTTCTTTTATTGCACGGCTCCCAGTACGTGACTAACCAATTGCGCAGATCCCAGTACGCGACTTCAATCACCAACTAGAGAAGGTTGTTGGTTGCAAAGTTCTTCAGTTCATCTAGACAATGAAGATCAAGAAGATGCTTGGTCACAAAACCCTACGGTGCACAAACACAGCAACTTCTTCACAAGAAAGATGAACTAGGGCAAATTCTGTCTCCGATCACAATTTGCTTAAACAAACTTTGTTCAACACTTGTGCAACTTGTGTCCACTTTGACAGCCCTTAAAATAATCCTTTTATATGTCTAGGGTTGTGAGAAAAGAAAGCCCAAACACATAATCACGGATTAGAGTCAAAACAGAACTAAAAATTTGTTTTTCTTAAACCTCGACAAATACCCTATCTGTCGAGCTGTTGTCGAGCCACGGGGCTAAACAGCTCTTCAAGCTTGATAGATGGCTAGCTATCGAGTTTTAATGACAGGCACTTTTCAGACTTGAATCTTGGACAGACTTGCATAGCTTCAATACTTGATCTTGAAACAAATTTTCTTGAAGTATTAAACACATCTTAGTTCTACCCAAATACAAGTAAATTGCATTTTGTCAAAAGATTAGCCAATTACATAAAATAGTGACATATGTTCCTCACAAGTGAATCACATATGTGCTAACAATCTCCCCCTTTGGCAATCCGTGATAAAACCACAACAAACAAATGAACATATGAGAGAAGTCATAAATTACTCAACTCATACTCACTTGTTAAATACAGTAAAATCTATTCTAACACAAACTCTTGAAAAACTTTGCAAGAAGAGAGTTTATGGCAAGAAGACTTTGACAACCTATATTTCTGAAACACTTTTAAACAAAACTCATCAAGGCATATTAGTGTGAAACAGAAATAATAGATTGCATACAAGTAATAAGAAGCATGTGCATAAAGAGAGAAAAGAAACAACACATGTAAGGGTAGGTGAAAGAAACATACATCAACATATAAAGAATACAAGTATAATGTATGTCAATAATGGTCACAAGACCTAAGATACAAGAATAAATGTATCTAAAGTAGAGAAAAGAAAAAGATACAAATAATCCTCACTACATCCCTCAGATATCAACACTCCCCCTAACAAAATGGTCCTATACTAACTTTCCCCCTAAGAATGACTACTCTCATATCCAAAACTACTTTCCCTTTTTGTCATGAGTGATAAAGGGTAAGAGTGTCAAGTAGACATCTCATCTGTACTGGAAGAGCTAGCATCTCCATCATCATCATCCTCAGAAGCAGAAGCACTATCATCATCATCATCCTCATCCTCAGAAGCCGCTGGAGGAGGTGGAGGAGAAGCCTCAAGAGCAAAGCCACCCATAATCGCCTGCCATCGTGCTATACGGCCAACACAGATGTTCACCCAATACAGCTCAGTAGAGAGTGTATCAAGGCGAGTATCCATGCGCTGAAGCTGCGCCATGATGTCTCCAAGAGTCACATTGCTCGTAGAAGAGAAGGAAGCGGATGTGAATGGAGCAGATCGGGATGGAGCCAAATGGGAGGGAGGAGCTGCTGACCCAGACTGCCTCAACCTAAACTGCGCCTAGCTCTGTTTAATGGTAGCGGCGTCTATGGCAAACATATAGGAAAAGTGGTTGGACGCTGGAAAGGGAACAGAAAAATGGCGTAAGATCCTCGTGATAGCGGAAGGGAAGATGAGCTTATCATGGGACGTCGAATCCTTATAGACATCTATGATAGAAAGAATAAAATGATAAGGGAAATCTATAGTAAGATGCTCAAGAAGGGACAACAAAAATCAAGCACAAAGCTCTGTGATAGAGTTATAGTGAGATAGAAGGTGAAGAAAAAATTTCATAACCGTGTTAAAAAACAGAGGGCCTTTTGCAAAGTCCGTACAGTAAGTGAACTGACGCTCACCCCAATTAGAAGGGCGCTCACAAAAAGCAGATTTGAGCTCATCTTTGGACATAGTCCTCAGATGCTCACAACCAGGGTAGTCAGGAAACTCTACCCTAGGGACACGGAGCACATCGGATACCAACTCCGGTGTGACAACAATGAGCGTACCTCGAATGCGAGTGATAAAATGAGGTACTGAATAATCAAATCCATGCATGTTAGAGTAAAACTTCTAGATCAGCACAGATGAACATGTGACCGAGACGTCACACAGTGACTCTCAACCCCGACTGTGAATGACATCGGGTAGTTCAGTGTCGGCGAAGTCTGCCAAGATAACTTGGCGTTCAGAATGAATGCCTCGTCGAGAAAAGTTCTCCGAGAAATCCTTACGGACATCCTCATCACGAAACTGAATAGATGAAGGAGTAGGATCAGATAAAGTGGATGCCCCAAAACGAAGAAGGTTCTAGGACAGAGTAGACTTACGTTTTGGTGCCATAGACATGACTAACGTGAATAGAAAAGAGAGGGAGAGAGAGAGCAATCAGAAAAGTCCCAAGCAGTTTAAATATATCAAAATATATTGAATAGAGAGTACATATGCATGGGAGTGCATGAACATGTGACATGCAAAAGAAATAGCATCATGGGCTCAACCCAATCCAATCCTACTAGCACACAATCAATTTGCACACATCTAAATGCATGATAATACTGTTATAATGCTTATGTGATGCAATGTATGAGATTTTAAACTCATTAAAGCAAAAACCCATCCCAAAATTTCAACAAAAGCTCATCAATTTTGAAAAACCCTAAAATTTTTCATAAACCCCAAAACCTAGGTTTCAAAACATGAAATGCATGTAAATGAGAGAAAAGAGACATACCAAGTGAAGAGAAAACTTGAAAAATCTTGAAGAACACTTGGGAATGAAGTTTGGAGTGAGAGTGAGTGTTTTGGCAGGAGAGAAGACAAGTCTGTTGAGAGAGAGATCAAGAGAAATGAGAAGGAAATCGTGATTCGCGCTTAAATAGGAGCCCAATAAATCTCGACAGATAGAGGTGTCGAGACAAGTGTCAACCCAAGTGTCGTGAAAAAAGGCGTCGACAAAAGCAGCTGTCGAGGATCTGTCGAGGGACAATTCAAGAAAAGGCTAAAAAGAAGCTCGATCGATCCACCAACTATCGAGAAGCTATCAAGGGTCCAGAAACTTTCTCGATCGATCCACCAACTGTCAAGACAGCTATCGAGATTGCAATAAAAAACAGCTTAAGATTTCGACAAATAGCCAGGTGTCGAGAAGCTATCGAGATTGCTTAAAAACAGTTTTTCAAGAAGGGAAAAACACAAATATGAATGCAATCAAGCATACAACTCAAACAATGATCCAATCAACATTTTAGACTCTCAAAAACATCTCTCAACAACAATTTTTAAGAACATGGATCCCAAAAACACACACACACACACTAAACAAGTCTAACTAATTTTATATTTCAAAAATAAGTCAAGACAGTTTAGTGAGCATACATTAACACATGTAAACCTTGTGATGGCCAAATCACATTATACCTACACATGTATCAAGAGTAGTAAAGAATATTGCGTGTTGTGTGTGAAAAACATCGCAAGATTGCATAGGTGTCTACATGTTATGACGATTTGAGATATAAGAAAATCACTTTAACTCACACACAATTATAACTGTTTGATGGAGACTATCACATTCGAGGTACATCCTATAACTCCCACATCTTCTAGAAGACACGCTTGCAATCATATATAAAGAATTTTGATCTTTTTGCTTTTTATTTTCTTTGCATATTTTTATTTTAAGCAAATCATGCATGGGCATATAATAGATAGAAAAGAAATACCAAATTATGTTAAGCATTTGACATTCCAATTTTGCTATGCCAAAGCACATAAATGTCATTCATGATTGGCGGGCAACAGTGGTGAGATGGTTATTTGTGCATTTCTCTTAGGATTTTCTAGTCCTTCCCGTCAAAAAGAGTGATACGATTGTTAAGTACAAGAGATTACTTAATCTTACTCATCACAAACAAGAGCCACAAAGCTCACTTGCTTAGTTATGCATAGAGATGCTCATCTAAATTACAAAAGATACAAAGTTTAGAAAAATTTGTTTCATTGGCTATCCAAGGTACACAAGTACCAATGTACACAAAACACACACTGTTTTTGTATTTTCTGATTTTTCAATTTTATTTTTATTTTTAATGAAAAACAAAATAAAGCAAAACTGAAAACAAACAAACAAAAACATGTTAAGTAAGGCAAAGCATAAAACTAGACTGACTCAAAATAAAAGAAAAACACACAAGTTATGCAAAAACAAAAACAAGAAGAGAGAGAAGAAAGTGATAGAATCACTTGGAGCCCTTTTCCTTCCACATCTTGGAAGAATCTTTCTGTCTTGCAAATCCTTGATTCGGTGGTGAGGGGGAAGAATTGAAACCGTTCAAGTTCAAAATGAACATGAGGGCTTTGAGAAGGTCTCCAAGAGGAGCAAGAGAGGATTGAAGCTGATTCTGGCTTCCAGATGCTATCATGTCGTTGCTTTGTTGAGTGACTAACCACTTATAGCAATTTGGTCGAGTATGACCGGTAACACCACAATGATGACAGAGACGCTGCTTCTTCTGTCTAGGCTTTTAAGAGTTAGCTTTCTTAACCCTAGGGTTTTTAACTTATTTCTTATCTTGCTTAGGGGGTGCTCCTAAAATAGATTTACCCTTATCTAAGTTCTCACTAGCTAAATCAGTTTTGACATTATTGTTCTTAATTTCAACATTATTAGCAGGAGGAACAAAAACAGTAGTACTAGTAGAAGTAATATTAGAAGAAAAGAAACCATACCCTAAACCTGTTGGATCAGAAGCAGATTTCTGAAGATTGAGCTTCTCATCTGTTAGGATAAGTGCCCTTAAATCCTATTGTATGATGCTATGTATAATATTAAGTATGACATTATGTGTGATTTAATATTGTGTTTAATAAAGTTGTTTTATTATTATCTGAAATAATGGTAACATGAATATTCGGACATTATCATATAGTTCATGAGATGCATAGTATGTGATTTATGTGATTTAGTCACAGAAGACATAACTCACAAGTTCTTTATAAACTCAGAATTGTAGTTCGTAGTCGGTGATGAAATTGGGCGTTTCATCTGTGAAGACTATAACATATCAATTACGATGATTTGTCTTGATCATGGAAGTGGAGACTTCTAGTTGATATGTTGATATGTTTTAAGAGTTAAGACATATTGAACTGGATCGCTGTGAGATTTATTATTCTCCTAAAGACTATCAAATGAATAATAAATCTCACGACTTGTATTTGCATGAACTCTTAATCTTGAGAGAATAATGGACCTGATCATGAGGTGTAGGTTACTTTGATATATCAGGAGTGAGATCTAAAGTAACGGTCAAAACTTCAGTATGTTGGGCAACCACATTTTGTGTTGATAGAACATATATTCTCAAGATGGAATTCATAGTCTCTTAACAGAGATACAAAATATTCCCTAGAGATACAAAATATTCTCTTGAGATAAGTTTAATGAGTTTGTTATTCAGAGAGTTAGGCCTAACCACTTTAGTAAGACTAAAGTATATATTTATGAAATTGGATTTCATAAATAACTTAAAAGGATTAAACCGGGTACTCAAGGATTAAGATGTAGTAATTTACAAAATGGTAGTCTACATTCATGACTTTGTATTACTACGAATATTTTATGAAGGGGTTGCATGTACGATAAAGTCTTGGGATATAATTTATAGATAAGGCCTAGAGTGCAACTATATTTATATAGTGGTATTAAATATAGTTAATGGTAACTTTGGACTTGTCAAGAGTTGACAGAAAAGCTCAAGGCCCATTGGAGCTAGTGTCTTATTGGTCCATTTTGGTCCCACTCCAAGCCACATACTAGAGCCCAATTGGAAAGGCTCAAAAGGCTAGCCCAATTAGATAATCAGTTATAAGGAGAGAAACATACAGAATTTTGTAGAGAACCTTTTACATGAAATGGTGTATATGAGTGTTGGACACTCTTGAACTCTCTCTTGAACATTCCATATAACTGATTGAGAGACCACACATCTTGGGCGCTAGTGGAATTAGAGTGAAGATTAGAAGTATTCCCAAGTGCTTACAATCTTTGTTTTGAAATTCACCACACCAAGGTACACTCTCTTATTCTTGAATTCTGAAATTTACATAGTACATGTTATCAATTGCGAATGAAGTAGATCCGTTTTTTTATTTAATTTTTCCACTGCGCACTCTTATATTTCCATCATCATCAAGCTTTGCACTTGAAGTCCTCTCCAATTGAGCTCTGACTTGAAATAGTTCCGCTTCAAGCTTCTTGGTCTTCTCAGCCAAGAAATTATTCTCAAATCTCAGTGCTCTAATGGTCTGATTGGCTTCATCAACCTTTGTGGAAAGCTCTTCACGATCAAGTTCCACATCACTGAGCTTCTTGGTGGCCAGCGTATAAAGTTTCTCATACTTCTCAGAAACTTTGTACAATTTCTCATAGGCTTTATGGATATCATCTTGATCATCCATCTTCTCGAACTTAGACTCCACCAAGTCCTCTTCTTCATCTACGTCTTCAGCAATCCCCTTAGTAGGATTGACAGTGGCAGTGAAGGCATTTAGAATTTTGTCATTCTCATTGTCAAAATCATCTTCAGGCTCGGTGTCGCTCAATGTAGCAGCAAGTGCCTTGCTTTTCCCAATAGTCATGAGATATGTGGGGCATTCTTGTTTCATGTGACCGAAGCCTTGACACCCAAAGCACTTTGGTCCTGCTGGAACAATGTACTGACTGTCATCCCTAGCATCCTTCTTCCCTTTGTCTTGGCTCTTGAACTAAGAAGAACTGGATTACCTACAGTCCTTGTCGAAGCCCTTCCTATTGGCATTCTTCATGAACTTCTTGAATTGCCTCGTAATGTAGGACTTCATCTTAGAATCTTCATTGTCAGAAGACTCATCCGTGTCACTGCTCTTGACCTTCAGTGCCATGCTCTTACTCTTACCCGATTTGCCAATTCTTGTTAAACCTAACTCATATGTCTGCAGATTACCAACCAGCTCTGTTAGAGGAATCTTGTTAACGTCCTTTGATTCCTCGATTGCGGTGATTTTGGCACGGAATCTCTCGAGTAGAGATTTGAGCACCTTTATCACAATCTTGGGCTCAGGAATGGTTTCCCCAAGATTGAAAGCTGAGTTCACTATGTCCTTGAGCTTAGCATAGAACTCATTAAACGACTCATCCTCCTCCATCTTGATCTCTTCGAAGCTTGTAGTGAGCCTCTGAAGTTTCAAATCCTTGACAGCTTTAGTTCCTTCATAGGTTGTCTAGAGAATGGTCCATGTTTTCTTAGCAGTTTCAGTAGAGGATATCTTCTTGAACTCCTCATTAGTGACTACACTAAACAACACATTCAATGCCCTGCTGTTGAAGTTTGCCGCCTTGATCTTGGTTTCATCCCAATTGGCCAGCGCTTCCTTTGGCTTGGTCCAGCCTATCTAAACAGCTTGCCACACCTTCTCATCTAAAAACTGCAAGAAAGCTCTCATGCGTACTTTCTAGTATGTATAATTAGTGCCATCAAATAAAGGAGGTATAATTAAAGACTGTCCTCTATCCATGACAAATAGGGGTCAATAAATCAACACAACAAAGATTAAAACCTAATTAGAGTGTGCCTGCTCTAATTCCACTTGATAGGCCAAAAACGAATTGACCCCTTGTGATGAATTAATTGATTAATTAGTCAAGATTATTAATTAATCAAATTAACATGCAAATGCGTGGCAACACAAACAAATCACCAATTAAACTAAGTGCAGTGAAAAATAAATTGACATGGTGATTTGTTTACAAATGGAGAAAACCAACATGGTAAAAACCCCACCGGGTGATTTTAAGGTCACCACTCCTAAGAATCCACTATTATCATAACAAGCGATTACAAGTAAAGATTATTAGTCAAGATTAACATGCAAATGCGTGGTAGCACAAACAAATCACCAATTAAACTAAGTGCAGTGGAAAATAAATTAACATAGTGATTTGTTTACAAATGGGGAAAACTAACATGGCAAAAACCCCACCGGGTAATTTTAAGGTCACCACTCCCGAGAATCTATTATTATCACAACAAGCGATTACAAGTAAAGGAATCTCAGTACCTTATACCAACCTACAGTTGAACCTTTACCCCAATACCCAATTGGACTTGTTCTGTAGTGACAATCTCTCCTTTTGATGCATGGCTCCCAGTACGTGACTAACCAATTGCGCGGATCCTAGTACGCGACTTCAATCACCAACTAGAGAAAGTTGTTGGCTGCAAAGTTCTTCAGTTCATCCAGACGATGAAGATCAAGAAGATGCTTGGTCACAAAACCCTACGGTGCACAAACACAGCAACTTCTTCACAAGAAAGATTGTAAAGTTGTGATTTACAACTATGTTTTATGTTGGCTTTATTCCATGACAAAAAGTGTTGTAATTGCTTTAATTTTGTTCCTTGTATTTTGTGGGATTTTATTGTATTGGGTTTAGTATTAAGTTGGTGAAGACTTAAGCTTAATTGAAGAATCATGGATTTCGCGAGAAGCTAACCCGCGAAAGAGCCAAGTGAGAAGCACATGACTGGAAGCTGAAGAGTCGTGCCAGGCTGTCGTTTTCGCGAGTGTCTAGCGGGTAAGGCCTTCGCGTAAGGTACTCGCGAAATATTCTGCCTGGAAGATTTTTAAGTGAGACTTTCATACCCTTCACCCATACTATATATACCATCATTACCCACAAATGTAAAACAAGCAATTTAGAGAGAAAAACTCTAGATAGGTTTTCTACAACACACACACCTATCTTTTAGAGAGAGAGCTACTCATCCTTAATAAGAAATCATAGTAGCCTCTTCTCCTTCCCTCTCCCATTGTCATACCTTGAGAGGAGATTTGTACCCAAATACAACCCACACTTTTTCAGAGTGTAGAGAGTGTTTTGGAGCTTGGGAAGCTTTGGAGATTTGCCAAAAGAAGCCGGTGAGGCTTGGTGGATGCAATCGGGCATATTGCGGGATCTGAAAAGCTAGACAAGACACGATTCCGAGAAGCCTTGTTGGAGTAGGAGTTTGAAGGGCTTAGGTACATCGGGTAGATTAGGCTTGGAAGGTCTCTTGCTAACTCATGTATCCCAATTGATTGTCTAGTGGATCGATTACCGCTTGGAGGGCGGCGGAGAGGTTTTTCGCCGAGTTCTTCGGTTTCCTCTTCGATAACACATCGGCGTGTTATCTTGTGTTTGCATTCTTTCTTCCCTTACTCTTTTAGCTTTCATATTATTGCTGTGGTATATTGATTATGGCTTAGAGTAGTTTGTTTGTTTATCCGCTCAACTTTACTCTATTCTGCACTTTATATAAGTTAGAGTAAAATCTATCGAGCCGTAATTTTAATTTGGGGGTCTAAATTGCTCTTGTGTTTTCACACATTTTAGAGCATTCAAATATGAACTAGGGCAAATTCTGTCTCCGGTCACAATTTGCTTGAACAAACTTTGCTCAATACTTATGTAACTTGTGTCCACTTTGACGACCCTTAAAATAATCCTTTTATATGTCTAGGGTTGTGAGAAAAGAAAGCTCAAACACATAATCACGGATTAGAGTCAAAACAGAACTGAAAATCTGTTTTTCTTAAACCTCGACAGATACCCTATCTGTCGAGCTGCTGTCGAGCCATGGGGCTGAACAACTCTTCAAGCTCAATAGATGGCTAGCTATCGAGATAGCTGTCAAGCTTTAATGTCAGGCACTTTTCAGACTTGAATCTTGGACAGACTTGCATGGCTTTAACACTTGATCTTGAAACAAATTTTCTTGAAGTATTAAACACATCCTAGTTCTACCCAAATACAAGTAAAGTGCGTTTTGTCAAAGGATTAGCCTATTACATAAAATAGTGACATATGTTCCTAACAAGTGAATCACAAATGTCCTAACACAGATATTCTCAGATTGAGATGAGGATGCCACGTCCTTACTACCCTTGGCAGGTGGTTGGGGATCACCCACTGGTTCTCGAATCATTATCCCTCCCTGGGAAGGAGTCTTTACAGGAGCATCACTAGGGACTTTGGAGGGTTGGTCACCAATTCGTTGCTTCTTTTTCGGACGACTGGCGCCCGGAGGAGGGTGAGTATGGTCCCCACCTTGAGGCTGGGCCGTGGGGTGAGCACCAGGCAGGAAACGATCAACCGTCATTTTCCGCCTAGTTACCATATTGTCATCTTGATGGGCCTTGGCTGCATCTGGCTCGGTCTGTTGGGCTGGAGCCTCCTGTTCTTTAACAGGAATGTGAACCTTACGCCTTTGAGACACACGTTCAGCCGACTCGTCTCTCACTAGAGCATGATCTTCCGCAGTAGTGTACCTGGGACCAAGATCCCGAGCTTCCCCAACAGTCAAAGAAGGTGGGAGAAAATTGGCATGTCGAACATCAATGTAAGAGAGGAGGGGGGAGTCTACTAACAACGCTTGGCTGAATGCTTGCTAGGTGGAATATACCGGGTCAACGCCGAGAATCAAGTGGGATGCTCGGAGTTGTCCATTTGCATGTACAAAAATTTCTGACCTCAGTATGAAGTTGAGATCCCTCACATGTACAACTCGGAGATCTGGTTGAAATCTTCTTCCTTCTGCAACAAATCAATAAAAAGAAGAAACGGTTAGTTTACATGTAAGCAACTAAGTAAAAGATTCAAAGCAAACGAAGGTTCTCGGTACCGACCAACATCACGCAGTGAAAACGGGCAAGGGAGTTCACCGGCAAGCCAATTACCGCTCACCGGACAAATTCCCTTGCCGAATTTCTGTTTGAATCGGGAAGGCATGATATCAGCCGTACCCGCATATCTTTAGTTTTTAAGTAATAATTTGGCATAATGTTACTGCACAGACAATACATGAAGTTAATATCATGATGATTTAACTGTAGACCAAATCTTTGGTTTAGCCTACTCACGCAACTCACCACTCGATAAAAATTGGGGGGGAGTTGGTCGGGACACAAACCATAAAATCTAAGGGTGCCTATAATGAGAGGGTCCACGGGGAACCTAACCCCACCCTTGAGAATAGCCATTAAAGGGAAAAATACTGTGTTTAAACCAAAACGCCTATGGAGGTCGATATCACCCTCATGACAGTAGACGATATCAACATCTCCAAGGACATTATATGCTGCCCTAAAGCTAGCCAAGGATGCCTCAGAAGAAAGGAGGTAAGAATAGCCCATTCCTAAACTCTAAGATCAAGGGGAGACTAAAAAGAAAATGAAAGAGTAAAGAGGAAAGATGAAGAAGACTTACTGGGGACTCTAGGAATTGATGATTTGGGCTGGAGGTTTTGTGCACAGGAAAACTACGCTCAAGAAAGTGTGCTCGACAGAGAGGGAACTAAAGAAGATAGGATGCAAAAAGTGATATGAGGAATCAGAGGGAGCTATTTATAAGGATGAAGGCATTTAATGGAGGGAGAGGTGGGAAAACCCCTCTGATCCCCATTGGTAACCCCTACACTCGTGGGCGCGGTTCACGAACCATCAGACGGTTCGCGAACTGTTAGCCATGATTACTGATGGACGTGACAGCTTGGCGTAGCACTTCTTTTAAAGCTTATCTTGGCCGGGTGCGTGGTTGCTCAGCAGAATAATGACCAGCTTCCCGACATTGCCTTAGGAAATATCGCTGCCGTGAAGGCTTGTTGGAGGTGGGAATCAGTTCCAATGCCACTACCACCTCACCCACCTAAACACCCACTTACAGACAATGGAATTGGACCTTCATTTGCACTAATAGAGGGAAGTAATCATAACACCTCCACTGATCTAGAGTTATAAATAGGGGGATTAAGGAAGAAAAGGGGGTTGGCAATTCTGGGAAGAATACTAAGAAAATAAAGTAAAACACTCAGAGCAAAGGAGCGATTTTGTGAGGAAGAGAGAAAGGCTTGGGGAGATAGGAGTGTATTTAGGTATGCCGAGAATAGAGCCACCCATAGTAGGAAACCCAAAACCCCACAAAACAAATAGATTATGAGCCTAAGTAGAGGTTAAGCCCAATAGCCATATATTTTGGGTACACACAATTAGATTTATCAATTTAACTCTCCCATCAGTATACAATAATACACCTCCCCCATCAGCCTTCACATCACCTTTTTTTTAAAAAAAAAAAAAAAATTCTTTTTAACGTTTTATTATTATATTAGAATTATCAATTTAAAACCTCAATACAAGTATACAACTCCCTCTTCAGCCTTCATGTCTAAACCCCACAACCTCTTTGTTTTCTAATATACACTAGCACCCCAAAACTCAGATCCTCCCGCCACTGTTGCCACCATGGATCACCGCCACTGCATCGATTTCTCTTTGCCTCTCCATCGTCGCTCAATCCAGCCCATCATATTCTATGTCGGCAAATTATTTTGAGGTAATTAAAACATGTTTTTTACTCTCCTTAATTTCTATATATTGCTCTCTCTCTATCCGCTTCAATTGTTCTGGATTTAAGTTTTTTTTTTTTGTTTTTTTTTTCATGGAATTTTGTTGGTTTGTGGTTGTGGGTTGCTTTGGATTTAAGTTTTTTTTTTTTTCCTTTGTAGATTTCCACGATTTCTTCTTCTTTCTTTGTTGTCAAATCTATGGCAAAGAAGAATCATGAAATTTTTGTAATTAGATTTTCTTTTTCCCTTTTTTTTGTGTGCAATTTTTATTGGATTTTTGGTTTCTTGGGATTCTTCTATTTGGTTTTAATTTTGGGTTTGTTTTAGTTGATAAATAATGTTTTTCTCATCTTCATTTTACATTGGTTTGGACTTTCTTTTTCCCTTTTTTTGGTTATGCAATTTTTATTGGATTTTTGGTTTCCTGGGATTCTTCTATTTGATTTCAATTCTGGGTTTGTTTTGGTTTGATATATAGTGTTACTGTCGTCTTCATTTACATTCGTTTTCCCTTTTTATAAATTATTATAATCTCTGGGTCTTCATATATGATAGCCTATGGAATGTTATGTTGGGGCTGCCGCTATTTTGGATTCTGTGGGAATTTTTTTTGAAGGTTGGGGCTGGTTAGTATAGTTGTTTGAGATTGCTGAACATGTGTTTGATAGAATGCTCAGGTTTTTGTTCTCTGATTCTTCTTTGCCAATTCATTTGTGGTATTTCTTGAACAAGTTTGGAATGCTCAGGTGTTTGTTCTCAGATTCATTTGTAATATGCCTTTTGTTCTCTGTTTAAAAGAATTCAGCTACAAGAAATTACAAAAGGCTATGGTTTTATATATAGTGTTATTGTCATCTTCATTTACATTGGTTTTCCCTTTTTATAAATTATTATAACTAGCTTGTAACCCGTGCAAATGCACGGGATTTTTATTTATAATTTATTAATAATTTTTTTTTTGTATTTTTATATCATTTCAAAAGTATTTTTCTATTTTATGTAACATCATCAAAAGTAAATCAAATCACACTTCATCATAGTAACATATATTAACACACTTTGAATAAGGGAGAAAAAATTAAACTTACAATAGTGGAAAAATAAATAATTTTCTTCATAACATCATAAAAATTTAGATTCATAGCTCAACATAACATAATCTTAAAATAAACCAGAAGTCAAATAGTTTAACCCCTTAAAATTTTATGGGTCTAAAGTTGTGAGCAACTAAGCCATTGATGATCTTTTTGCATACCTGGACATATCAAAACTTTAAAAAAAATATATGTTAAATTGATTCCAAATGAAGAACACATACAAATGCGAAATTAGTTCTACCATCTCAAATCTAAATCACATGAATCAGTGTTAGATAGCTTATCATTTCTTTTTCCTTTAAACATGTCTAATAAAAATCTCTAAATCGAAAAAAAAAAAATTATGGTAAGCATTAAATGTAGCTTGTACTCATTTTCTTGCCCACTTATCCAATCTAACAATAGGTAAATTATCATGTTTTATATTTCCCAAATTTCATCATAATTTTAGTTGCGTCATTTGCAACAAACAAATGTCCTAACACCCAAACACAAATCCACAACTACCCAAAGTATACCAACCACAAATTAACATAAATTCATTGGAAAGATGTTTAAAATAATAATAACATTAAGTAACACCTTTTTCCCAATTCAAAAAATAAATTCAGTTAAATTTTCAATTAGAATTACTAAATATATCAGTTGCATTCGCTAGTAAATTACATTATCAATACAATTTTCCATTAATGTAATATTTAACTTCAACTTTACAAATTGCAAATGGCTTCAATAAAATAAAAATGAAGCACTAACTCACTTAAAGTTAAATAGGGAAAGCACTATGTGTCATTGAGCTAGAACAAAAGAAAGAATGTGTAGGACTTTAGAAGCACTAATTGCATATGTTACTTGTGATTCTCTTTCAATGTTTTAGATACCTACCCTATTATAGATACCTACCCTAATTTGGCAAAATTGAATTGTAGACAACATGTTCATGAAGAAATTGTTTGCAAAGTCCTTGACAAGATTTCTTTTTTTATTATTATTTTTTTTTTGGCTGAATGTAATTTTTCATTAATAAGAAATAAAGGATACATTTCTGAATCAAACCTCCCAAATGAAAGAGGAAGAGAGGAAATACTACAACATAAAGATAAACTATTTGTGGGTGCAAATTTTTCTGTCGTTAAAGGATCACTGGATTTAAACTTTTCTTTGTCCAAGCTTTAAGATAGATTGCATTTCATCTTGAACTACTACTCTCAAAATTGAAGCATTCACTAACATACCAGCATCAACATTTGCTTTAACTGTACCTGGTGGGGTAATTTCCATCTTTTGATTACTTGAAGTCCTTGCTCATGATCTTCTCATCAGCCATTTAAGAACAAAGAATGGTTTTGGGAAACGTTTATAGATTTTATTTATCAAAACCTATATTTGTTCTACGTATTCACTGAAAAATTTAAACAAACACATTGAGAAAAAACACAAAGATAACCAAGACAAAAGTTATTTTAAAACAATGCAGAAAGTTATTCAAAACAGGGCAGATTTAATGAAATAGTGCAGTGCAGTGCAGATTTTTATGAATCAGTGCAGTGCAGATTTTTATGAATCAGTGCAGTGTAGATTTTGTGAAATAGTGTAGTGAAGATTTTAGTTGCAAAAAAGAGAGCAGATTTTAGATGTGTAACAGTGCAGATTTTATGTAGAAAAATAGTGCAGAGAAATAACATTTTGAAGAAGAAATTTTTTTAACAAATTGGATCAATAGACCAAATTTTATTCACTGAGAAATTTAAACAAACAAATAGAGAACAAACACAAAGATAACCAAAACAGAACCTTCAAACTCACATTGCTCATTTTATAGAACTTGGCATATAAAACAAAAATCCCAAAGCCAAAGCTTATTAGTAAAATCACATACCAAATAAAATGGAGGTTATGATGTGGTTTTGGAGAAGGAGATGGGAAGAGAAAAGAGAGGATAGACTAACAGAACACAATGTATTCAAGGCCTAGTGATACCCATTAAGAAGCTTCAAACAGGGCAAAAAAAAATCCTTTAAAAAACCTTTCTTTTAAAGGTATAGATAATAGGTTATACAATATTGATTGATTTTTTTATATTATAAATAAAATTTGATTTGTGGTAAATTATGATAAAATAAGCTTCAAGACCCCAATATTTATAAACCACTTAAGTCAGAATGTAAATTCCCAAATTCATAATCTATTCATTCTAAAGACAACCACACACAAAGACATTTAACGTTCTTTCAAACATTACCCTAACAAAAACATGTGTGAGAGAGAGAGAGAGAGAGAGAGAGAGAGAGAGAGAGACAAAGAGGGGGTAATTATAGAGAGACAAAGTGAGAAACTGGTGAATCTATTGGACAAAATTCTGTTTTGATTAGTATATTAAAGCCAATGAATGTTTTAGAAACCAAAGAATGTTGAAGGCTGATAGCAAAGGGGTTTTGAAGAGACCATTGTTGATTTATTTAAGTTTTAATTTTCTTTAAGAATTCCTTACAAATTGGCTCCTTGACTAACTCTTCTCCCTTACTTGGTTGAGTAACTGTTCTTGCCGAAAGAAACTGATACAAAGGGAAAAATACAGAGGTGTTTATAATTTTAAGAAAACAGGTTAAACAGCCAAAATTGATGATATAAACTTTGCAACATTTTCTAATAGTGCAAAGCAATAAAAATAAGGAACCAAGCCAACTAAAACTTAAGAAAAAGAAATTTTATTATCAAAAAAATAAACCAAAGAAAACTTAATTTTGCAAAGAACTATCCCAAATACCTCAATTGGCAAAATGTAATCCAATGGATGAATCCAATGATATTGATATTAAGATAGAAAAGAGAAGAAGACAATTGGAGAAACAACGGAATCAACCT
>JARYZH020001563.1:0-26299 GCA_030021035.2 Notholithocarpus densiflorus | reverse complement strand
TGTAAGGATTGAAAAGGATTAAGAGTTTACCATTTGATATGTTCAAAGGTCATTGACAATTTTCACACAAAATCCATAATTTTGCACCAAACATTAGTTTGGAAAAAATGTGGGTCAATAATTAATTCATATTTAATTTGTCATTGACTTGAAATTTGCTATTTATTAGATAGTTAAATAATTTACAAGTTTGTTTTAATGTGTGTAATAATACTTCTATGAACTACAAAACAATGTGATTTATACGCCTCTCAGAATAATGTTATTTTATTCACAGTAAAAATATTTAATTTGTTAGCCTTTACGTCCGTATGTTAATGGAAAAGTCTTCACTACTCGTACGAATAATGTAACTGAAGCTTTGTTATAATTAAGTACATAACGAACCTTGTACCATGACAGTTATTAAGAATCTTGTGACAAAATAGTTATCGAAATTCAAATAAGAATTTTTTTTTTTAGTGTCATTTAAGGTGTATGATTAAGATGCTTTCATAAATTTATAAAATACTCAACATTAATTTCTTGTTCATATTAGTTTGTATCATAATTTCATAATCTTTACACTTATGTTTGATGCTATGTAAAATATTTTGGTAATATTTTAAATAAAATAGTTTGTTATCCTGATTTTGGATATCAATTAAGGAAAAAGATGGTAAGATTTATGTGAGTTCGGTAAAATAATGTGAGTTAAGAGTCTTACATTTTAATTGGCATAGTTCAATTGACACCTCTTGATGTTTAATAGAGACATCTAAGGTTTAATTCTCCCCTTACCCATTATAACTATAGAATTATAAAAATAAAAATAAAAATAAAAAGTAAAATGGTGTGGAACAAAGAAAGAAGAAACAATGGTTCAACTATCATTATTATTATTGTTATTTGTTTTTCATGTTTATGTATATTAGTTATGTTTGTTTCAGAATTATTGTTTTTAATATGTTTAGGTTTATATTTATGTTTAAATTAGAGTGTCCTACTGAAAAGATTATTATTTCCCACTTTCTTTTATTGTTCTTAAAACCCATGGACAGTACTTCATATGTTATTCTTCCAATATTAAGTGTCTGTTTGGCTTCAGATTAAAAAACCAGCATATTTTACTAATCAGCTTATCTTTGCTACTATTTATGAGCCCCATTGCACTTTTTGGTGCTATTCATGGGTCCCACTGTACTATTTCAGCTAACTTTTATCTTTATCTACAGTACTTTCAACAAAAAATTTTCAGTTTCAGCAAAATAAGCGGATCTCAAACAAACCCTAAATACATCATCTTGTTCTTAGTTCTTAGTATTGTCTTAATGGTTGAATATTCCATGGCTTTATATCTTTTTATACATCTTTATTGTGGTCAAATGTGTACTATCTTAAAAATAATGTGGGAGATTTGTCATGATTTATGACTTTATATCCTGCGGAAGAGAGGAAATAATCTGTGATTAATAACTTTCTTAAATACACAATTAATTTATATTATGGGTTTGCGACAATCCGCAATGGGAAGTTTGAATAAGGACCAAGAATTTATCTCACTCTCATACAAGTTCATAAAGGAAAAAGTTTCTTATTTCTCTTCTTTCTTTTAGTTACAATTTTCACTCCTCATGTTTCACACACCCTCGTTGCTTGTCTTCTTTCATTTTTATATCTTTTCTTCTCATTTTTCCTCATTCTTATCCTATGCGTGGCTCTTCTTATTTTCTTCTTCCCCTTGTGTCACATTAGGTGCTGTGATGTGGTTAGGCAGCTTTTCTATCCCATTAGGCTCTTCTTTTGTTGAGGTTATAATGAATGAAGACTTTTGGGGTTTATTTGTTTTATTCTGATAAGTTATCTGTTGATAGCTGTGGATTCAACAGGAAGATTTGGAGGGCATCCTTAGACATTATGTGTACCTCGGTGGTATGTCTTAGGTATTTCGGTTATCCTTGGATAGCACACGTACCTTGGTGATGTGTCTTAGGTCTTTAGGCATCCTTAGATAGTACACGTAACTCGGTGGAGTGTCTTAGGCTTTTGGGCATCCTTGGATGTAGTTCGTACTTTGATAGGATGCCTTTATGTACATGTACATTTATCTTGATTGGTTCAAATGGTTTAGTCATACCTGGACTGAGGGTTAGGGGCCCTATAAGGTCGGCAATGTTGTTTCCTTAAGTTTGGGATTCCACGTCCTTACATATCCTTTTGTGCCAATCATTATTGTGTTCAAATGTGTACAATCTTAAAAATAATGTGGGAGATTTGTCATATATATGTACCTATTAGGAACCAAATGCATTAATTTTTTGGAAGATTTATGTGTCTGTCTAAATTTTAATTTGAACAATTGAATCCAGTTTAGGCTTAATATAATTGGGTTCTAAATCTTGTGCATTTTTTTCCCAATGTTATTATTAATAGAATTTTTAAGCTCAAAGGAAAGCTATCCATTATCAGTGAAAAATAATAAAATCTGCATAAATTTTTTTTTTGTACTTAACGTTACGTATTTGGTTTAATGATCTTTTTTATAGGATGACAAATAATCCTTTCAAAACTTTGGATCCCAAAGTTTGGTATGTAGTTTTTTATTTTATTTATATTTTTTTAGGGATATTTTCAACTTATGAAATCCACTCTTAATGATGGCTTTGGGTTCCAAAGTTTGGTATGTAATTTTTTTTAGAGATATTTTCAAGCTATGGCATCCACTATTAGGGTCTGTTTGGTTGGGAAGATAAAAAAGTAGGAGGATTATAGCTTTAAAAACTGGACCAGACTGGCCGGTTCAAGTGGAAATCGGGCACCACTCCGGCAAGAAAACCCCTAAAATCAGCCAAAATCGGTCAAAAACTGGGTTAAACTAGAAATTGAAGGCAAAAATGGTTTTGCCCCCAGTTCGGTTTTTAAAACCATGAGAAGAATAAAAAATAGGGAAGGGATGAAAAAGTGGGAGGATAGAAAAAATTTTAATTTCCCTCTTATTTTATGTTTGGTTGGGAGTGGAAAAAGTGAATTTGTATAAATTTACTCATATGTCATTAATTGTTTAAAAAATGATGTCCAACTAAAACAAAAAAGTGGCACAAAAAAAGGCAATCACCCAAATTTATTAAAAAAAGAAAAATCATGCCCTAAAAAAAAAGTAAAAGAAAAAATCACTTCTAGTTTAAGGAAAAAAAAAAAAAGAAAAAAAAGAAAAATCATGCCCCTGGCCCGGGAAAGCATGAAAAGAAAAAGAAAAAGAAAAAAAAAAACAGAGGCAAACAATATGTCCACTATCCAAGAGAGCACGATTTTCTCAACAACAGCATTAACAACAACAACAACAACAAAAAGAAAAAAAGAAAGAAAGAAAGAAAAAAGAAAAAAAGGAAATAGGCAACAACATATCCAAGTCCAACATGTAAAAAGAAAATGTGGCAGTTCAGTCATAGACTACAACTATTTCTTTCCTCAAACTGGAGAGATACAATTTTGCTGGGCTAAGGGATAAAACACATAGGCTCCACCAATTTTCCATCAAAACACCAATAAAATCAATTTTTTTCTCCACTTTTCTCTCTTCTATTTTTCATCCTCCATGTTTCATCCCCAACCAAATGAACCTTTAATAATGGCTCTTTATCATTAAACCAAGATACTGATTAGTGTAAACAGAAGATCGAACCTTAAATCTCTTATTCGACAATAAGAAATTTTACCAGTTGAGTTAACTGGTAAAATTTGGTATGAAGTTTAATACATTAAGGACGTTGTAGATGTTGGAAAAAAATGGTTTGTATCTCATACAAAACATACGCAACGGAAAATTAACAAATCTACTTCATTCGCAATTGATAACATGTACTATGTAAATTTCAAAATTTAAGAAGAAAAGAGCGTACCTGGGTGCAGTGAAATTCAAAACCAAAAATTAGAAGTACTTGAGAACACTTTTAATCTTCACTCCAATTCCATTTGGTGCCCAAGAAGTGTGATCTCTCAATCAGTTCAAGGGAGAATAAGAGAGTGGCTTACACTCACATACACACCATTTCATAGACTTACAATATGTTACAAAATTCTGTATGTTTCTCTCCTTATACATAACTGATTATCTAATTGGGCTAGCCTTTTAGGCCATTTCAATTGGGTTTTAGTATGTCGCTTGGAGTGAGACCAAAATGGACAAATAAGGCACTAGCTCCAATGGGTTTTGGGCCTTTCTGTCAACTCTTGACAAGCCAAAAATTATCATTAACTATATTAAATACCACTATATAAATATAGTTGCACTCTAGGCCTTATTAATAAATTATATCTCAAAACTTTATTATACATTCAACCCTTTCATAAAATATTCGTAGTAATACAAAGTCATGAATGTTGACTGCTACTTTGAAGATTACTATATCTTAATCTTTGAGTACTCGGTTTAATCCTTTAAGTTATTCATCATATATTTATAAAATCCAATTTCATAAATATATATTTTAGTAACTCTTTACTAAAGTGGTTAGGCCTAACACTCCGAATAATCAAACCCATTAAACTTATCTCAAGGGAATATTTTATATCTCCGTTAAGAAATTATGAATTCTATCTTGAGAATATATGTTCCTTTAACACTAAATGTAGCCGCCCAACAT
Organism: Notholithocarpus densiflorus; assembly: GCA_030021035.2. Lineage (NCBI taxonomy): Eukaryota > Viridiplantae > Streptophyta > Magnoliopsida > Fagales > Fagaceae > Notholithocarpus > Notholithocarpus densiflorus. The sequence goes on along the minus strand of JARYZH020001563.1, from coordinate 21,677 downwards.
ACTGAGATTTTGATCGTGACTTTAGATCTCACTCCTAATATATCAAAACAACCTACTCTTCATGATCAGGTTCATTATTTTCTTAGGATTAAGAGTCGATGTAAATAGAAATTGCGAGATTTATTATTCATTTGACAGTCGTTAGAAGAATAATAAATCTCACAACGGTCCAGTTCAATATGTCTTAACTCTTAAAACATATCAACTAGAGGTCTCCACTTCCATGATCAAGACAAATCATCTTAGTTGATATGTTATAATCTTCGCAGATAAAATGCTCAATTTCATCACCGACTACGAACTAAAATTCTGAGTTTACAAAGAACTTGTGATTTATATCTTCTGTGGCTAAATCACATACTATGCATCTCATGGACTATATGATAATATCCAAATATTTATGTTACCATTATTTTAGATAATAATAAAACAACTTTATTAATCACAACATAATGTCATACATAGCATCATACAATAGGATTTAAGGGCACATATCCTAACAGTAGAAGTAATGGGAAAGTTATGGATAGTGAATGGTATTTAGGGCCGTTGGTAATGTTGTTCTAGTAACATTGTTTAAGTTTTGTGGAAATACGTGTAAGTGAAAAAATGTTGTGAAAATACGTGTTATATTGTTTAAACAATGAAAACTGTTGTTTAAACAATACTAACAAACAGGCCTTTAATGTTTGAAATTATTATTTTTTAATACAAGATATAAATTTTACTCTAGTCTAATCTAAGTGTATATGTATGTGAAACTTCCTCCTGAAGACTTGAACTCCGACCCTTGCTCCCACACTCTACAAACACTTATATTTGTGAAGTAACAATTGTACCAAGGGTGTGCAGTGCTTTGAAATCATTATTTAACCAAACATAAGATAGACAAAGAATTAACATTTAGAAAACACAAACACTTATATTTGTAGAGTAACAATTACACCAAGGGTGTGTGGTGGTTTGAAATCATTATTTAACCAAACGCAAGATAGACAAAGAATCATCTAGAAAATTTTTGGGTACTAAATAATGTACTTGAAAAGCAGACAAATGAGATCATCTAAACTGTCATACTTGATTGGAAAAGGTGATTAATTATCATGTATGGTTTAGTGTTTCATTAGTTTGAGAGAACAAAAATTAAAAGGCATATTATTTTGTATTTGAGCATAACCATATTTTCCAAAATTTTCTTTCATGATGCAATCACAGTGAAGAATTTTTGAAGCCTGAGCTTCTGTTGTTGATTTAGCACATGAATTAAGGCTAAGGCAACACACGAGTTAATAAATAGAGAAGCTAGTGAAAATGCTAATCCTGGCTAAATTGAAAATGATTAGAATAACCATCTTTGAATTAGACGGAAAAGACTTGCTAAGTGTTGATGCTAGTAATTTATTATGGTATTTTTAGCAACCACTGATTCATAATCCATCATTATATTGTGTACGATTGGATAGCCAAAAATAGATAGCTAATATAGTTTGGGTTGATACTAAAATGATAATTTATTATTGACAGTGTTATGACTTATGACACTATACAAGAAGAAAATAAAAATTTGAGTCTATTAGTTTTGTTTATAAGTTTTAATCACCAATAAAAAAAGATAGTAATTTTTGAGGCTGCACTTTTATGCAATGAAATAACTGAATCATTCAAGCATGAAAGCATTTTTAATGCATTCAAAGGGTAAAAAGCCTAAATTTATTTTTATTGATCCATATCCTACAATTGCAAAGGTATTAGCTGAGATGATGCTAGAGATGTTGTAGAGATTATCTACTTAGCACATAATGCAAAGTGACTATGAAGAAGCTTGGGATAAAATGATTCAAACTTATAAGATTAAGTGTGCATTTGACATTTGCATAAAAAGTAAGCTTTTTTTAATATTTAGTTTATTTTTGCTACTATTCATGGGTTTCATTACACCTTTTGGTACTATTCATAGATCTTATTGTACTATATTAGCTACTTTTTAACTTTATCTACAGTACTTTCAGCAAAAAGTTTTTAGTTTCAGCTAAATAAGTTGTTCCAAAACGAACTATAAGATTCTTAATTCATTAAATGACATATAGAGATAATGGCTAAATGTTACATGAATATGACATCTACTTTAGTGATGCAAAGTACTCAACTTAGTGAAAGTTTGAACAAAGACTTGAAAGATTACTTGCTATTATATTTGGATTGTCCATTTTTTTTTACAGTATTTTGAAAGTAGAAAAAGAAGTGACATTAGGAATAGGAGATTCAGTATAATGTTTGGGAAAAATTACGTGTTTTGAGTTAGAAGAATTCAATTTCAAGAAATAACTTGGTATGTTTACATTTTTTTTAAAGTAAAAATAAGTAATAACTATTCAATTTCAAAAGATAACTTGGAATGTTTACATTTTTTTTTTCAATTTAAATTTTCAACTACTGAATTAGAATTTAACCCAAATGACTATTTGATATGTTTACAAATTTTTAAAAAATTGAAAATAAACTTTTCAAAATTTACTTATTAAAATAAAAGTCAATCCAAATCTTAGTATATTTTCATCTTATATGATTTGAAATGTACGGTACAGTGTCATTTGCATGATGATTCACCTCTTTCTTATTCTTCTTCTTTTTTAATTTTTAAAATTTTTTAATAAAATTTATAGATAAAATAAATTTTCAATTTTGACGCCCACGTTATAATGATTTTTTAAATCATTTGACCAAAACAATAATTGGTTTTAGTGTTGTAAGTAGAACTTGAATATCAAGTCCCTCTTATTTGATGATAAAATACATTATTAATTGAGCTAATTTGAATTTATAATGATTGCTATTAACTATTTACTATTAAAAAAAGACATTAATGGATTCATTTTTAGTGTAAATGAGATTCAAACCCTAATCCTTTATATGAAAATAAGTGACTAAGAAAATCAGTAATATTTTTACCTCATAAAAAATATGTAGAAACTCATATCTAGTTAAGTCCCTAATAAATATGCATTAAAATTACTTATGAAATTGAACCAATGTCCATGATAACATAGTAAAATCTAGATATAGTTCTTCAAAGTACAATATATATATATATATTTTTTATAATTAATTTCAATCACGTAATTGTATTGAGTGACCCAACAAATTATATTCATGCTATATATTTGTAATAATTTTTTTTTTTTGCTAACAATATTATTTATAAAAAAATTATTTTATCCAAAAATAAATAAAATTCCCTAAAAAATTATAAGCAGGACAGTTGTTGTTCGGTTTAACAAGTAACAACTTACAGCAGACCAGAGTCCAGAGGCTGAGAAAATCATAAATCCTTAAAGAGATCGATCAATCCTCCTGGTATGTACTACAGTACCTCAACTCTTTTTTCTCGGATTTGGGGTTTTGCATTTGCTTCTGTGATAGTGATTAGTGACTCACCCACACATCCATTTTTGTTCAATATTTCGATGCTTTCACCATCAGTACACTTTTTATTTTCAATGTTCTCTTTAAAGTTTGAATCTTTTTGTGGGGTTTTGTCTGGGTTCTAGATGGGTTATGAAAGTTATCAAATTTGTTTATAAGTAATAGCTTAGGGAAAGTGCTGCTTAAGTGTTTGATGAAATTCCCCAAAGAAAGTGTAAGATAAAAACATGGTTGTGGGTGGGTTATTCTGGAGCTACAATATGAGGTTTTTGGCTGCATTGATTTTAGCTTTTTTTGAATGGGAAATGGATACCATTGGAGGTGGAGGGTGAGGTTGTGGGTGCAAGATCCACCTTGTGTTTGAGCCCTAATTAAGATGTATATGTGGTATGGGTTTCTTTATTGTTGTATACAATTCTAAAATTCACATTAGTACTAACCTCTGATATTTGGAATCTGGTTCTGGGCTGTTTAATGTGGAATATTTGGACTGATCGGAATCGGCGTTCTTTTGAGGATACGGGGAAATCATTGGATCAGTTGTTAGATTTATGCAGACGGAACCTATTTGATTGGTCTCAGTGTTGGGGCCTCTCGGATTGTTCTACTATCACGGATTTTCTTTTGTCTCTTAGAATAGCTTAGTGTCTGTTTGCATTTTTTTACCTCTTTTTTCTATTTGTTCACTATCGTGAACCTTGTGTATTTTTCATGCTTATCCTTTTTCAATAAAACTTTTTCTTACCTATCAAAAAAAAAAGTACTAACCTTGAAGTGAGTATTAGGAGGCCTGACCCTGTTGAGGTCACTCTCATATTTTCTTATTTTTTAATTTATTCTAAATGAAGGGTTTGTGTCAGTGAACTTGTGGTGCATATATATATATATATATATATATGTATGTATGTATGTATGTATGTATATTTTCCTGATAGGTAAACTAGTGGTGCAAATACTTCTTGTAGAACTAGGTAGGTTTTTAGGGCTCTTTTAATCTGATACAATAATGATAATAATAATAATTTATGGAGTTCTATACTTTTATGAACTGTCAGAAATAATTTGATGATGGCCCATGTGTCACTAAGCTGCATCTTGCTTTTCATTTGTCCTTAAGTTGTGTCTTTCTGTTTTATTTTTATGACAATAATTGTTAATATCTTAACATTTTTACCTGGGATATAGATTTCTTCTATATGCAGAATGAGGATATGCTGTTGATGTGACTTGACCTTTTGATGACTAAGAAACATGATTGTTTGGGTTAAATTTTTAGGCTGTTCGAAATATATACATTAATATGTGCTTCTGACCTTACAGCTTGAACCTCTTCCCCACTGATCCCCCAAGCACTTCATGCATGGGGAGGTACCATTTCACCGACGAGGGTGGGTGGTATGATTGTTTAGGTTAAATGTTGGGAAACAAATTTAAATAAATGGACTTATTACTCTTGTTTAATTAGTTTTGGAGTGGGTCTTTTGATTTTATACATTGCTTGGAATCTGAGGACTTGATAACATCCTGGTTTTCATTAGTGGCCCAAAATTCAATTGGTTTACAATTGATATTTTGAGTATGGTACCCATTATATGTCATATGGACTTTGGGTGAACAAGAAGAATAGCCTAATCCTCTGTATCACATATGGGTTTCATAACTGTAGGACTTGGCTCTTGGATCATGGTGATTGTTTTAGGCAGTTATTGCTGTATTGTGATGATACATAACCCTTAATTTGGCTTAGGGTTGGAAAAACTTTGACCGGTTGGTAAATATGTGTATTGTGTATATGGAAACATATTTTACCTGAAGTTTACTTATCCAAGAAAAGAAAAAAGAAAAAGGAAACTTATATTGCATTTCTAACTAGTTTCTGACCTTATTTTTCTAGCTAACCTGATTTGGCAGCTTGCGTAGTTTTGGAAGCGGAATGATTGATGCATAACCTGAAGAGGATATTTTCTGCCATTCTTGAATTTGGCTGAAAACCTGAGTCATGCATGAACATGAACATAAGCATGCTTGCGTGTTTAATTTAATTTTTCTGCCAATTTTTTATAATTGTAGAATTTGTCCATCCTGGACTAATGTTTGAAATTGTGTTTAACTGCAATAGTTTCTTTCTCTTGTTGCCCATGCACGGTTATTTATCAGGAAATATTTGTAGTTTATCTTGACCCCATTATTTTACACCAATTTGAATCTGCCATATTCATCTTCTATTTCCCGTTTGCTTTCGGAATTTGTTGGTTTTATGCCTGTGCAGTAGGATAAGGAACGTGCGACTTGGGTGGTGGGTGCTGTATGCAGTAAAAGAGCTTTGACATGTTGCTCGATTTTAAACTTCACCTATAAGTTTTAGAGAAAGGTTTTGCTGCATACAGGATTATGGGGCAGATTGGGTGGTGGGTGCTGTAGTCTGTCAAAATTAATTGATTAGTGCACAGTAAGTTGTAGATCCATCCTGCCCTATCCCACTAATTTAAAATGTGGGTGTACAATGCACATTGCAAATTAATCTCAAATTAGGGCGTTTATTACAAAAAAATTATAAATTAGGGTGGACATTGCAACTTATCATAGTTTAGGACCTTAGGTTTGAGATTTACTAATGACATCATAATTTCTAGCTACAATTAACCCCTAATTTAATTTTTATAGGTTTTCTTTTATGTTTGTACTTGAGATTTTTCTGTCTTTCTGATGAAATATCTTGGTTAAATATGCCATGCATGGATTTTAACACTCTCCTTACTTATTCTTGTTCAGAAACTAAGATCGTGTAGTCGAAAGCATGGCCAAGCATCATCCAGATTTGATTATGTGCCGGAAGCAGCCAGGAATTGCTATTGGACGACTTTGTGAGAAATGTGATGGGAAGTGTGTAATATGTGATTCCTATGTGCGCCCTTGCACGCTTGTTCGAGTTTGTGATGAATGCAACTACGGATCCTTTCAAGGTCGCTGTGTTATTTGTGGAGGAGTGGGAATTTCTGATGCCTACTATTGCAAAGAGTGTACACAGCAGGAGAAAGATAGGGATGGATGTCCAAAAATTGTCAATTTAGGCAGTGCCAAAACTGACCTATTCTATGAACGTAAGAAATATGGTTTTAAGAAAAGATGATGAGAATTAGATAGATATATGTGTACTTCTGTTAAACTGCTTTTTATTTACTCAGTTTGAGATGAAGAATCTTGATATGTTGGGATTATGAACATAGTATAGACGCATATGTAGGCTTTTACATTGCTTTTATTATGCTTAAGCATTGCTGAAGACGGCATATTTGAAATGCTGGAGCTATTTTAAAGTATTGAGTTTGTTTTCGTAGATACTACTGAGTTTTCACTTGTTACTTACAAAAGCTTCTGTTCCGACTACTATGATTGTTATCTGTTGTGTAGATGAGCTGCCGTATCTCAATTTATTGACATCTTGCTGTTGAAATTAGATTCCAGATCAAAGTGGTTGTGTCTTATAGGAAGTTTAGCTTTTACTTGAGGGGTTAAACTAATTTAGGCCTTAATTTGATTCTCTCTTTCTGATATTATTTTGCCCATTATGTTTTGTGCATTAATCTCAAGTTAATGATCTGGTTTTATGTACTAGACTTAATGTCAAGTATCTTGGGGGCAGCGGCTGTATGTGGTATAATCTTTGTGTGAGTGAAAATGCAGGTACTTCGGAGACTAATAGGATGTGTATCTCAGTTGATCAAGTTGTTGTTGTAGTAAATTCTTCTTGAAGCGAATTTGCCATGTTGTTTAATGATACGGTTTTCTTAATCCCTTGTAATAGCTTGGAAGAGTAAGCTCCCTACAGCTTGGTTGGGCTCATAATGGCTCCCTGATTGGGCTGGCCTAGGCCCTATATCCAGCACAATTTATAACATTTGATATTGTAATGCACTATCCTACGCCCGAAAATGTGCTTCATATGCACATGGATGTGAATGTTCATTTTCCAGTAATTCGAGTACCTTGCCTAATGGTACCTCTTTTCGGATGATAGTATTTCTTCCTTCTTCAATGTAGTGGACACAAACGGTTGTCTGTAAAATAAAGTACCAAATACATAGAATCACACAAAATCACCCCCAACACATCTCATCTCGTAATTCATCAATGTGCTAAGTTTTTACAAAATGATACAGTAACATCTAAAAATAGATGTCCACGGTACAAAATGCAAATCATTTTTACCCTCTTATTTTATTCGCCTCTCTCTCTCTCTCTCTCTCATCCAATTACATCGACAAAAATCTTTTGGGCTAGCAATGGAGGATAGAAGACTCTGCATCATGCAAGGCTAAGGGGTTCCAACGGCAATACGCATTGTGGAGGTGTGGGTTTGCAAATTGATTGGGCTGTGGCCGATGAATTTTGTGGAAGGTTGTTGGGTCAAGAGTCGTGGGGTCGATGGGTCATGGGTGGTGGCACTAGCAATACGCATGGGTTGCTGGGTTTTGCGGCATAGTAGCCATGGTTTCTGGGTTTTGTGGCATAGTAATAGTGGTTGCAGGGTATTGGTGGGGTTGATGGGTCACGAGTGGTCGCATTGGCCATTTGTGTGGGTTGTTAAGTATTTTTTGGGCTTTGTGGTGCGGTGGTGGTGGTTGTTGGGTTTTGTGTGAAAGTTGCTAGGTATTTGTGCAGTGGTTTTTGGGTTGCTAGGCTTTTATGGGGGGTGGTTGCTGTTGGGTTTGGTGATTTTATTTTTATTATTTTTTATTTAATGGATAGAACTTGCTGACTTGCCGCTGGGTTTTGGAATTGGGAAGGATAAAAAAATATTATTTTAATTAGCTGTATCGCAAAATAAGAAAATGAGATGTAGGATGTGTTTAAAAAGTGAGTAGTTAAAATAAATAAAGCAGTTTATGGTAATGTAAAATAAATAAGTTTATTTATTTTTGCAGGCTGTGGGTTGCAGTACGCACACTTATAAATTGGTATTGAACAGAGAAAAAAAACCTCATACAACCCAAACCTCAATACACTTTAGGGAGGGGGAATAGAGTAGAATTACAATGCATTACAGTGAGCTACTCATTTGATGATGAGGTGAAATAGCATCCCATTGTTTAACTATTCAAACTAGATTAAATTACAGACTATGTTCTCCACTCCAACCTGACACACTTCTGAAATCATCTGAAGCCATGTCTATCCAAAATCTGCAATGAGCACTCTAAGTTGAAGCTGAGATCCTTTTCCTTCCAACTGGATTTTGTACTTTGTAGGACCTAGAGATCTTTGCTAGAAATCACTAGTCTTGCCAATCCTACCTCCACTTGCCACTTAGTAGTAGTATAGGATTTGAGTTTATTCTTGTATATGGTGAATATCTTTCAGAGCATGTATTGAAATTCCTAGGCCTTATTTTTGGCGAGCTCATTGATCTCGCTTTTGCCTTTGCAGATTCAGTTGCATCCATGTAAGTTGGAAAGAATTATGATCTCCCAATGAGCATTGCCTCCTATGATGAATTGATCCTCTGGGAGCAAATGTTGGAGAATCCAATCCTTCCAACTTACTTGGTCACTTAACATTTCTTAGCTTAAGTTGCCTCCTTTCATAGTCATCTCTTTGTCTTGGGTTTGAAGTCAAAGCCAAGTCCAAATCTTCAAGTTCTCTTCTTAGGGTAATTTGTGTATCTACCCATTGGTCCAACCAGTGCCTCCATCTTCCATTTACTATGTTTCAATCCGTATCAGCTGACTTCTATAAATATTTTCAGTTGAAAACATCATTAGTTGAACCAAAAAAATTTGAGAAATATATAATCATAAGATCATAAAGCAAAAGGACCTTACCAGATGGATAAACCACTATTCCTTTATCTGTTCTCTCTTAAGCATGGCCTCTTTCCCACTCAAAAAATGCATCTGCCTCTTCCTTTGAAAATACATTGTCATCCCAACTTCTTTGTTTGTTTGTTTGTGTCTATCTGAAAGTCATAACATTTTGCCACCCCTAACTTAAAAGACAAAATAAGTTAAATACTATTAAGTAATATAGTTTATTAGACAGACCGAAGACTAATTTTCTTGAAAGAGAGAAATGAGAAACAGATTTTTTATGGGAGTTGTGTTGTTCACAATAGAATAAGCCCGTTCTTGCTGCATTACACGCCCTTGATATCTTGTCTTTCCAATTCTGCGATTGTTCACTTACAACATAATTCCAAGTGCCCTCCACCATTCCAAATATTCTTGTGCAGCCTTGTGACTGAATAATTACAATGGACTGCAAGAGCTTTAGGGTAGTTATGGTTTGGCATCTTATAGCTCTGCCTCATAATTCCTTTTCCCCGCAAAGCTTTCCTTGCCTGCAAAACTCTCCCACATATTTGCATCAAAATTTTACAATCTGTGAGAACTTTAAAAAAATAGGTCTAATGTGTGTGTGTGTGTGTGTGTGTGTGTTTCCTGCTATTATTAGGGTTAAAAGTTGACATAAATTTGCTGTCAGTACCAAATTCTGATATATGTTTTCTTCTAACAGGCAGAACAATATCATATACATAGTTTCCATCACATATCAATTAGCGGATAATAAATAAAATTTGAGGAAGGAGATATGAGATAGAGAGACCTTCTTTAAACACAAAAAGTAACCCCAAAAGGCAGACTGAATTCTAATGGCAGCAAATTCATGGATTCTCTCACGCATTGATAGTTGGACTGAGGGGCTTCACCTTGAACTCTAATGACTGAACCTTCCACTTCATTTACACATTGATGGTTATATTGAGGGGTGCTGGTGAACCAGACAATCTCAGCAGCAACTAGAGCAGTTGTAACAGCTGCTTCAGCAGCAGCAATGGTGGCATGGGCCACAGCAAGAGCATGCTTGATCTGCTCTTCCTCAGCCTCACCTAGATTTCTTTCATTTAAAGATGATGGTGCAGTGAGTGAGGCTAAACTTTTGATCTTGAGCCCTCCAAAAATCCATTTCCTTCTCCTATCCTGATAATTGTTCTAGCAGTGAGGAACAGAATCAAAGACCAAAACTGTACAAATAAGCAAATTACTTTACCATTTCTTGTTTTGAGTTTGTCTATCTTATAAAGAACCTCTTCACTATGTTGAACCAGCTCTTCTTCTTAGCCATTGGAGAACCAATAAATTACATTGGTCTAAGAAGGTTCCGATTGATTCTGCAACTTTGCTGGTAGGGTGGTTTCTGGTACTACATACATGCATCAGTTCAGAAAAAGAAGTTAAAAGACCAATACCAATACAGAATACTATTGATTAGTAATGGAGCAGATTAGTCAGTGAACTAAATAACAATTGACTTGTAAACTTTTACTCCATGTATAAGAATTGAAAACTGGATGCTAAGAAGAGTAAGGTAGAGCCTCAAAACCACTTTGCAGAAGCAATTGTCTAGTTTCTCAAATTGCCAAGAAATTAATGCTTTGGAAATTGTACATTAGTACATCTTTGTAGAATGTGAATGAAATTTAAGAATTTCTTACCAATCTGCAATATCATCTATTAGTGGTATTCAGCAAATCAAACAAGATTCACCACATCAAGAAATTCATTTTCTCTTCAACATGGATGCTAAGTCAGAGAGAAAGCCTTAAATTCTGGTCAAGAAGAGGACCAGGCTGCATAAAAGAGGAAGCTGTAGAATTGGCCAGCTAACAAGCATTAGTGAGGATTTGCCTGGGATTTGATCAACCCAGAGTTTAGAAAATCGTGAATGCTGCTCAGCAATGTCTTCCTTTAACTGCTCAATCTCCGAACCTGGTGTTTTTCATTGCACAACAAAGGCTGCAAACCTCAGAGCTACTAGTAGGTACAACTGCAGCTACCATACCTTTCATAAGTGCATGGGTTGAGCTTCCATGAATTGTTTGAGAAAGTACTATGGATTTCTTTTTAGCCAACCAACTATAACAGTGTACCACAATTTGGTTCCTCATTTGATCTTTGCAAACAAAGCTTGCACCTTGTGAGCAACACTCCCTTTTTGTACTAACTTCTACTAAGATCTGAAATTTGGTTCCCAATATGATCTTAAATTCAACAAATCATTTGCAATCATAGACAGGAGGTTTAAAGCAACATTTAGGGAATGAGTCCCAGCCATTGCTTCTTGACAGATCATGATCTTGTGCTTGCAGTAATTAAGAGCTTGAGTAGCATCAATAGCCTTCCCTTGAGTAGCAGTAATTAAGAGCTTGGCTTTATAATACTGCATTTCCAAATAGCCCAAAGAGTGGCTGCAATTACAACAATAATAGAATAAGAAAGATCAGTATCCAAAGAGCATCTCTCCATCCAAATAGGAGCCAATTAGTACCGTAAAATGAGCTCCCAAGGGAGCACTTTAGGACAGATTTCTAAACAGTTAAAAAAATGTATTGCAGAGAATATGAATCAATAATGCATGCAATATAAGAAGTTAAAAAGAAATAAATATTGCTTTTCATTTATTTAATAATAAATTTTTTACATTTAAATGAAATTTTGATATTTATGAAATACCTGCCATCTGCAGCACAGGTGACAATGCTTTGATCAATCTATGCAAGGCACAATATTTGTTTTGAAATGCCATTTTGTGCACATCTGCTGATCATCATGTCGCAGAACACAATATGTAGCCTGCAATCATCAAATCACAGCTGATAGCCAACCCAATAACTCAAATAAATTATTATGTATAAGAGGTATTAATGAGGTGAAATTTCAAACACGATACAATACCTCTTTTAGGCATTTTATCATAGAGTTGCGTGTCTGAGCATATATGGTTTGCATAATTTAACTATAAGAGATATTGATGAGGTAAAAAAATTGAACATATGGTAACCAAAATTTAACATGCCTCCACGTTTTGAAATTCCAATAGAAGGTTTATCAGTTTCAAAGCTAGTCTCTGTTGCAACAATGCAAGAATTAGCTTGGGTTAGGTTTTGAATTATTGAAATCGTATTGTATTTTAAATACAAACACAGAGTATTTTCTTGTATTCAGCTTTGGACATGTAAATACATAATGAACAATGTTATGAAACCAATTAAATATCTAAACTTTTTTCCTCTCTGTTTATTGCTGCTCCTCCTTCTCTAATGAAGTGGTCAAGATCAACATAAGTTATGAAATAGTCTAGATCATTTATATCATACTAATATTAGGTGGGTACACATTTTAAGGAAACAATGATATTAATGGACTACAATATATAAAATACCTGCCATCTGCAGCATAGGTGACAATGCTTTGATCAATCTATGCAAGGCATGACAAATGTTTAAAACGACATTCTGCACAAGCATAGCACTAAAAGGGCATCCTGCCATTCTCTGCACATTTACTGATAACCTGCAATCATCAAATCACAGTTGATAGCCAAGCCAACAATTTAAACAAATTACAAAGTATATGAGATATTGATGAGGTAATAAAATTTCAAACACTATAAAATATCTCTTTTAGGCATTTTATCGAATAGCTGCCTGCCCGAGCATAAAGTGTACACATAATTCAAATAAATTACAAACTACTTGACTCTAAAATTTCAGAGTGCCAGAAGTTCAATTGTTAAAAGAGGAAAATAATTAAATTTAGCTTACCTCCATGTTTTGAAATTCCAATATAACGTTTAGCGGTTCAGAAGCTAGTCTTTGCTGCAACACTGCAAGAATTAGCTTGGGTTAGGGTTTGAATTATTAAAATTGTATTGTTCATATACAAACATAGAGGATTTTGTTGTATTCTGCTTTTGATGTCAACAATGTAATGAGAAATATTATGAAACCAAATAATGTTGTACCTGGAAGGAAGAAGTAACTATTATGAGTAAATATTGATCTTTGTTTTACAATTATTTTATTGCTGCTCCTCCTCCACCGCAAAGACAAACCTCCCATCAATGTGAACGTAAGGGACGTTGGCTATCTTGGACCACTCTCGCCCACCTTTCTTGCAATGTTGTTTCAGTAATGGACACTGGTAAATATGAAGTTGCAGAAGCGAGGGAGGTAGGCCCTTCTCTGGGAGGGATGTGAGTTTAGGGCAATTTCTGATGACCAATTGTTCAAGAGCGAAGAGATTTTGAAAGCCCTTTGAAGATAGAATCACTATATTTGGAATGCTCCAAATCGTTAGCCGGGTAAGAGAGGAAGGAAGCATCATCATCAACTTCCCATCTTGCTCATCTGGAAATGACTGCCAATCTAGAATTCCACCATCAATACAGAGTGATGTAAGAGAGGTTAGTCTGTGCAATCCCCACACAGTGACTTGCTTACAGATATTCTCCCCGCCAAATGAGAGTGATGTTAGACTGGTGGGGTAACCCTCTTCTGGAAAGTGTACGATGCTTGGACAATTGACAATATGAAGAGAATTGAGGTTCGGCATGCAGTTGGGCCAGGCCTCCAGTTTCTCACAGTATTGGATCGAAAGCTTTCTCAAGCTGGTGGGGAGTGACCCTCCATCTGGGAAGGAAACAAAACTAGGGCAGCGGCTAATCCCGATATAATTGAGGTGGCAGAGTTTGTGCAGGCCCACTGGTAAGGATTTCAACTTTGCACAACTTCCGATATGAACAAATTCAAGAGACGCATTGTTGGGTAAGTTGTTCGCTATTGACTCCATCTTTGGACAGTTCCATACAGAAAGGTATTTAAGAGTTGTAGGTAACTCGTTTTTTGATGATAAGAATGTCAACTCTATGCATGACAAAATCTGAAGGCGTTTAAGAGTGGTAGACAGGTCGCCACTTGATGATAAGCATTTTAGAGATAGACAGCCACGAATAACCAAGTTCTCAAGAAGAGAAGAAGAATTAGAAGAAGCCTCTCCCTCATCTACCAAAAACTGCAAATTCTCACAATCTCTTATATTTAGCGTTTTCAAATTTTGAGGCAACTGACCTCTTGAAATCAACGTCAAAGAATTACATTTCCTAATGCTTGCCTTTCCCAAAGATGTACAATTAGAGATTGACAAGGATTTCAAACCACTACAACCCTCAATATTTAGTGTCCTTAAAGTAGATGTCAAGCTGATGTTGACAAGGCTTGAGCAATCTCTTATATCCAGCGTTATAAGGGATATGAATTCATCCTGCCGCAAAGATGTTAGCTCCTTACAATTATCTATCTTTAGATTTTCTACCTTAGCTAACCTAAGCATGAACTCCTCCGTCAAGCTTTTCACATATGGAATAGAAAGAATAGTTGACTTTAGAAAGCATAACTCATCTGTACTTCTGCTCACCACCCCTTTACATCCCTTAATCTTTAAGGCATGGACCTTTGGGAAGCTTGGAATTGAAACGACCAATTGCTCACATCCATGAATAGAAAATTGTTCCAATAATGGAACATGGTGGGGCAATTTTCCTTGCAATTTAGGGCATCGACGAATAGAAAGCTCACGCAAGCGAGGGAATTCTTCATACTCGACTTTGCATGGAATCCAATCTTTCCATTCTTGCATATCCTCAAAGCGAAGTGTCTCTAAGGATTGGAAAGGCTTTGGGCAATCTTCCCCATAAAACTCAAGACCAACTATTCGCATTGCAGACAATCCTACAAGGACAAGGTCTCTCAAGGATGATAATTGTCCAATTGCAGGTAAGGATGTGCATTTTCTGCACCTCTCAATCCGTAGGCACACCACATTAGAAAATGATGGATGTCCAACCCAAGTTGGGAATTTCGCACCAACATAGCCGTCAATTGAAATTTCTTTCACTGTTGTCGAAGGTCGTAGCATCTCAAGAATATCTAGACTAGCTCTTGCATCTTGTAAATCATCAAGCTCAGACTCCCATTTCATCACTAATACATCTAAATTCTTCTTACCAATTAAATTTGCCCTTCTTGCATCCTCAACATCAAGCATGTATTCTAAGTGTGAAATGCAAAGTGTTCCCTTAAGAGACTCCAAGTTCATCAAGTCTCCTATCTTAGATCCAGTATCTTTCCCCACAACAAAATTAGACAATGTTTGTAGGTTTTTTAATTCTTTTATTCCCACTGGCATTTCTACAATTGAATTCACATTTGTAACATCGAGATGTCTAAGATTGACTAGATTCCCAATTTTCTCTGGTAACTTTACTAGACGGTTACAATCTTTCAATAACAATGTTTGCAAGTTGTACAAAGAACTTATGGATTCTGGTAAACTTGTAATATTAGTATCAGAAAGGTTTAAGTATCTTAGATATTTCAAATCACCGATTGAACTTGGTACCTCAGCGAATTGATATCCACATAAAGATAATACCCTTAAGTATCTTAATTGTGGTAGCCAACAATTAGGAATGTAGTTTGTTAAGTAGCCCGACTCATTTGTTGGTAGCGGTAGGAAGGTCCGTAAATGCATATCTTTGGGGAAGTCTTCAAACCTTTTCATGCCTTCATAAAAACTTCGAAGGTAAGAGAAATGACGTACCTTTGTAGAAATCTCAAATTGCTTATTTCCATCCAATACGTCTTCCAATCTACAGCACAAGCCTCTTGCTGCCCATTGAGCTAAATCATTGATAAGATCATGCATGACGAAGAGTGATCCATTGCTGCTTGATCGTTGAAAAAATGATCTACTAAGGAGATCACAAAAACACTCATCACCAAGATCTTCCATTAACTTGTTTCTTTTTGTTTCTTGGAAAAAACCTTCTGCCATCCATAGCAAAACTAACTCTTTCTTCTCAAATTCATAATCTTTTGGGAATAGTGAACAATAAGCAAAGCACCTCTTTAAATGTGAAGGGAGATATTGGTAGCTCAATTTAAGAATTGGAAAAATACTGCTTTTTTCCTCTGGAATATCCCAAATCTTGCTATCTAACACATCTTTCCACTCGTCATGATCATGTTTAGTGCGTAAAAGGCCTCCAAGTACTTTTGCCGCCAAGGGTGAGCCCTTACACTTGTCTAAGATTTTTCTACCAATTTCTTCAAGTTTTGGACGTGCAGTATAATCTGTTGTCCCCAATGCATGTTGGCTAAATAGATTCCAACAAGCATCATTTGACAACTCTTTCAACTCATAGGTTGGAGTAGTTCCCATTGTTGATGAAACACCATGATTCCGAGTTGTGACAATAATCTTACTTCCTAAAGCCCCAAATTCGAATGGACTACATAGTTTAGTCCAACCATCGTAGTCTTCATTCCAAACGTCATCCAATATGAGCAAAAACTTCTTACCAAACAATGTTTCCTTTAGTTTGACTTGCATTAAATTTAAATCACTAGCATCAAATTGCCCAAAAGTCACAGATTGTAGAATTGCTTTAGTCACCCTTATAATGTCAAAATCTTCAGAAACACAAACCCATGCTTTCAAATCAAAATAATGGCTCACCTCATCGTCATTGTAGACTAGTTGGGCAAGAGTTGTCTTCCCAAGTCCTCCCATACCAACTATGGAAATCACAGAGAGTTGAGCATCACTTGATTCACCACTCAGCAACAACTTGACAATGGCCTTTTTATCTTCTTCCCTGCCGTAAACACGACCTTCATTCACCAAAGAAGTTGTGGGCACCCTTGATCTTGTTGTTCTAGTCCTTCCCCCAGTATTTTCTCTCAACTCTAGATCTTTCTTATCAGTCACTATATTTTGCAGTCTTGTATCAATCTCTTCAATCTTGGACCGCATTGAGGTAGCAAAACTTCGATTCGAACCAATACAAGCATCAATGATCTTCCGTACCTTACTTGTGCTGGGGCCTGGGTTCAACTTACGTCGCAAAGCTTCAGTAGCAAACTCGTCCAAGATGTCGTCCACATCATAGGCCAAGTCTTCCAGCTCATCCAACCAGATCTTCACGAACCTGTTTGTCATCTGCTTCTCTTCTGCGTCATCCAGAACTGCATGGATCTTCATCAACGTTGTCCTCCACCTCTTGAGGTCAGCATCAACTTTCTCTTGCTGAAAAAACTTCAGCAAATCATAGGAAGTTAAGTTGTCAAACAGCTTCCCAAAGAAAGCGGATAAAGCAGCATCTCCAATTACAGACATGGTTCGCTCGTGGGAAAGAAGGAAATAAAGTAACCAAAGTGATACTTCTGATCAGAAAATTGAGTTCGGAGAGAAGACTGAAAGAGGTTTACTTTGTTCTGTGAAAGTTGAAGAAATCTGCAAAGTGTTTTCTTTGGTCTTGCAGTGAGAGACTTTTCCACAGAAAAATTGGTGGAGGAAAGAAAAGGAAAAGATAAGATATTTGATGAGATTAGGAAGAAACGGGTGGATAAGAAAAAAAGACGAGAAAAAAAATTTTGAATGAAAAGAAGACAAAAAAGAGGGGAGAGGGTTTGGTGGGATTTTGTTTTTTTTTTTTGTTTTTAATTACAACTAGGCCAAAGTTTAAACTAATAAAAAAAAATCAATTGAAGAAATCTAACAACAACAAAGGGCATATTGGTAATGACATAAGAGTGCCCTGAGATTGGCCTCAATATGTCATAGAACAAGTACCTGAGGAATCTTGGGCCAATTCCAAAATATTAAAGAGAGAGAGAGAGAGAGATAGTTTGAGAAAGTTCCTCTCCACACATAAGCAGGACTTGACATCTCTCCATCCACCACCAATTCCAAAATATCAAAGGGAGAGAGAGTTTGAGAAAGTTCCTCTCCACAAATGAGCAGTGTGTTTCATCTACTATTAGAAGGTAAATTAATTGCAGACCAATGCGATGCGTAGAAATATATAATTATTTTGTAATATGATACAATTTATAATTTATTCTCTAAAATTTATTGAAGATAATTTTCTCCTGAAAAATTGAACTATTTCTAAAATTATTTTCCAACTCTCTATCTTTACAAATATATCATTATATTATTATTATTATTATTATTATTTAGATATGATATTTGTAACCCATTAATGGAGTGACATGCCAACACAACATTAGATTTCTATTTTTCTTCCCATGATGAGATTGTATCATATTTTAATTCTTCTAAATTTTGAGGTGCAACCTTCGTACCAGTTGCTAAATCCTTAATTCCTAAAAGTGATGTCTAGTTAGTTACAAACAGAAAAGAATAAGACCACCAAAAAAAAAAAAGTAAAGTGAAGTTTTATAGGTTAGAATCATCATGTACAAAAACTTATTTACAACAAGGTAAATAAATAAAATACATATTAAACAAACCTTACTTCAGCAAAATGATCAAATGTAATAGACCCTCACTTATATCAATTTCCATCAATGAACAAATTGTCAAATAGTAATGTGCCATTAATTCCACCCATGTCCACTACAGACATTTATCGATGTGTCCATATACAAATCACTCAATTGTCACTGTTTTGAATTCCCACAAAAAATCAAAATAGAGCGTATATGAATTGTAAGTAAGTGAGTCACTTGTATTGCCATAAGATGGTCAAAGTTGGCAAACTTGCTAAACTCGGCCAATTGTTCTTACCTCAGAGAAGATGTCTATTAACATTCCAGGTTATGAATTTCAAATGGCTCCGGGAAGTTATCAGATTGTATCAGTTGCTATGCCCCAAAAATAGCAATTACTTCTGCCTTCATTGGAACACATCAGCTATATCATATTGTGTATAATAAGGAAAGAAATAGTATTGTTAAGATTTGTCTAAAACTCATGTACATAGTATTCTAGATATTCAAGAAGAGAAAATTCTAAAAAGAAAATCAAGTTGTTGAAAAAATAGCATAATTCAAAATCCCAATTATTGTTCATGTACACAGTGTTATAGATAGGTATTCAAAAATCAAGAACCAATTAATTTTTCTATCCACACAACAATTAGCATAAAGCTAGGTACTAATGGAATTTAAAAATAACTCAATTCTTTGAATTTCCTCACTCCTAAAATACCAAAAAATTTCTCATAAGCTAAACAATCCCCAAAGTTATTCGTCAACCAAATAGGCCAACTAAGGTCCCAAACACAAAAATTCTAGCCACAACACAATAGTCTACTTAAGCTGATGTACTTTGAAGAATTAGAGTTTCCTTTAAAAAATTAAGATAAAAAAAAATTTAAACTGTTACATCCCAAGTTCCATACACAAAAAAAATTTAAGATTCAAACTCTACTCTCTTTTCTCTTCCATTTTCCCACAATTTCTGGGACACTAAACAGTCAAATTAAACAATAAACAACAAATTATTAGTATAAGGAAATGAAAATCTAATATAGCTAATGTGTATTGAACCATAAAAAGCAAATTATCAAGCACCACCCAAGAAAAGCAACAAATTTATTCCTCTTTCCTTCAAAAGGTTCTAAGAAAAGAATCGTTACCAATTGATTAGTATGACCTTCAATAGATTAAAAAGCCTCCAATGATTGCGAGTCTTGATCATTGACATCTGTCAAGGAATTGACAAATGAAACAGAGATAAAAATGAAATTTAGTTTAGCATATAAGGCGACGGGAAAATAAAAATGAATAACACTCTTACTATAAAACAAGACCAAAATAAAAACATCACAGTGAAGTTAATTATCATACATTGTAGCAAACATGTTGAGAGTAACATTCCTACAGTTTAGAGAAGGGCAACCATAAAACAGTTTATAACAAACATGATCAAATGACCAACTCAAATCAATTTTAAAAAAAGAAAAAAAAATTTTAATAGTTTTGAGACCATGAAAACTCAATCTCGTTCATAATGAAATCCCAAAATTGAACTATGTTTTTTTTTCCTAGTAATGAGATGGGAATAAATAAATAAAAAAGAATAAGAATAATACAAATAGCAAAACTCATTTTCAGTTTATACTTTTTCGACCTGGGCTACCAATGTTCACCTCTCATCTGCTTCAGTTTCATCTGCAAGCTCTAGAGTCATTATCTGGACCTTGTGCTCATTTGATTGGGTTTTGGTAGACGAACTTGAGCCATGACCAAAAGAACGGAAAAAAACACTCAAGAAACTATCGCATTGAAGGCCATACCAATCAATTTGTAAAGAGAGAAAAATTGAAAATTTATAGAAAAAAAAAATGATAGGTGAGGAGGTGAGGAGGCTGCAATCTATCGGTGGCTATAAGAATTCCATATAATAGCGGCATCTCAAGAGTTTGGATTAATGGAGGAACATACGATAGATTTGGAGATAAAGTATCGGTAACTATAAGAATTCCATATAATAGTGGCATCTCAAGAGTTTGGGTTAACAGAGAGACACACGATAGATATGGAGATAAAGTAACACCTGAATTTAAGAAGAGACTCAATAAATGGCAATCGGTAAAACAAAAAATAAAAAAGAAAGAAAGAAAATAAATGATGACATGGCACTGATGTGGCTTAACTGGAGCGTAGTAACAATAAATGTCATGTTTCAGCTTTTAGATATATATAGATTATACTAGTCCACAACAAATTAAAAATAAAATATATCACAAGAGCTGTGGTGTGAGCATCAAAAATAAAATAAAATTTATTAATAAAATATTAAACTGGACTAACCACAGTTAAAAACAAAGACTCTTATCAAAATATCATGATATCTTATTACACAGTTGCATCATAATTTCACAATAATTTTAGAATGAAGTTTATTTAACAAATTATTATTAGTTCTTATTTGGAATTACTGCTAATATCACTTTTTTTTATCTATCGTTAACAACTTGTCAATAATTTTTTTTTAAAAATAGTTACAAAGATTTTATTGTGAATTTTTTGTGAAAATATTGTCCCCTTATCTACCATTAATAACTTGTCACATAATTTTTTGTTAAAAAAAAACAATTACATAGATTTTATTATAAAACTTTTGTAAAAATATTGTATCCATAACATGCATTATGGCAAAAAAAATATTTGAAAATAGTCATTACTTTACAATATTTTCACAACAAATTATAGTGGTAAATCGTTTTTCATTCGAATTTAATTCACAACTTAAATTACATTTTTATCCACCCATAACAACCAATAATAACCGGCCGTTTAGAATTTGTTGCGAAAATATTATGAAAATGTTGTAAAAAAAAAAGATAAAAAAGATAAGTATCAATAATTGTCAATTTAGGGAGTGCCAAAACGGACCTATTCTATGAACATAAGATATATATAGTTTTAAGAAAAGATGATGAGAATTGGATAGACATATATGTACTGTTGTTAAACTGCTTTTTATTTACTCAGTTTGAGATGAAGAATCCTAAGTCCTAACATGTAGGGACTATCAGCATAGTATAAACACATACGTAGGCTTTTACATTGCTTTTATTATGCTTAAGCATTGCTGAAGACG
>JARYZH020001562.1:0-26330 GCA_030021035.2 Notholithocarpus densiflorus | reverse complement strand
GGGGGTGAACTGCTTACAGGGAAAGCATGACTAAATGAGCCATAAAACTAAATAAATGATTTTTTTATAATTAGAAAATTCAAAAAATTCATGCCATTAATGACTTCAAATTTACCTGTAAAATGAATCATATTTTACGTAAACTAGCCGCAAACCCGCGCGTTACGCGTGATAATTATTTTTATGGTGGTTTTATTAATTTTTTTTTTCACAATTTAAAATAATTTAATAAAGAGTAATGTATTTCATGATCATATTTTTATTTATTATAGGAACAATCATAAATGTAATATAGGAACAATCATAAATCATAAATATAAACTTTGTCGTACCAAAATGAAAACAATACAATTTTTCTCAGAAATTCAAAAAGCAAGTTAACGAAAATATTCATTTTTTAATAAAGGTTATTTATGACATTTTGTGAATCATTAAAAAGAATATAAAATTTTAAAATTATACTTTTAGTTTTAAACAAACTTTCTCAAACCTTATTTTTTCTACCTACAATCCAAAACAAAGAAAAACGTAACTAAGAATATTAATAAAGCTTAATAATGATTAATTAGACCAATTAGAAAAACAATTTGTTGTTGATAATCTATTAAGGCTATTTTCTTTGCAGAAAATGTAATTTCGTCCACCCAAAACATATTATTAAATAAAAAATTATTAGAAAAATCTAAAAATTAAATTTCTATATATGCATTTTTATAAAATAATAATAATAATTAAAATTAAATTGCAAAAGCTAAAATTTGTCAGCCGTCTGATTATTTTTGTTTGGCTAACCTTTGCTTTTCTCTAAATAAATGGCATTATAGAATACTTTGTCCACCACAATGGATAAAAAATAAACAAAAATTAGTAAAGTCTCATAGTTTAACATCTAAATTGAGCACTATAAAAAATCATGCTATGTAATAAAATAAATACCAAATTATCCAAATCATGCTATGTAATAAAATAATATTATATTTTTATATGCTATATTTAATTCTTTATAACAAAATAGGATAACATTTAACCAAAAAAAAAAAAAAAAACAACAACAACAACAATAATTTAAAAAACAAAACTAAATCGTATTAACCTAAAGTAGAGTTTTAAAAAATATAAAAAAATTATCTACCTAAAGCAGATATGCAAGAAAAATAATAAAACCACCAAAAAATTGAGAGAGAGAGCAGAGACGAAGTCATGACTTGGAGTTAGGGGGGCGGCTCTAGTTACGTGTGGTAACTCCAGCCTCCAGCTTTGCTGTTTAGATGTTGAGGGTTTTTTTTGGGTCTTTGATGTGTGTGTTTGTTGCTAAGTAAGGACAAAATTATTTTGCTAAATTTTTTTTAAAGGGCCAGGTTGTTTGTTTTGGATAAAATTTGTTGGTTGGACTTAATTTTTTTTAGTTTTGCTATTAGTAATTTTTGTTGTTGCGCTAATGTTTTTGGGCTTGTATATTTTGTTTTAGATTTTAGATCTACAATTTTTTTTATGACCTTTAAAAATAGAAAAATGTGAATGATACAAACTTGTTTTATAAATTAATGATGTGGTGAGTGTTATTAGTAAGTAAAAAAATGATATAAGTGGTGAGCTTAGATATGAACCAATAAGAATTTGCTATCTCAACACTTTGTAAAAATATTGTAGAAAAGTTTGTGAGTATACTATTACTCTTAAAAGAATCATTGATGTTGTTAGAGGGGTAAAGTGTAATTTTATAAAACAAAATTGCTAAAATTAGTACCTATATATATACTAATATTTTTTTAAAAAAAATTAAGCCCAAGCCTAGTTTCGTTCCTCAAAGAGAGAGAGAGAGAGAACCTTTCTATTGTGAGGGAACTATGCATAGAATGGAAGAAATAGTGATAAATTTATAGTAAAAGGGTGTGAATAAGAAGAGACAAAAAGAAAGAAAGATGAAGGGAAAGAAGAAGAATTATATTAATGTAGAGGGTAGTGGAGAGATGAAAAGGTAAGGGAGGGAAAAAGGTTGGAGAAGTGTAAATATTAAAAAAATAAATGTTAAAAAAAATTATAGGAAAATTAGAAAGAAAAAAGATAATGACATGGACGTTGATATGGCTCAGCTGGAGTGTAGCAACAATAAATGCTACGTTTCAGCTTTTAGATATATATAGATATAGACTATTAAGAGTACTTTGTTCACCACAATGAATAAAAAAATAAACAAAAATTAGCAAAGTCTCATAGTTTAACATCTAAATTGAGCACTATAAAAAATCATGTTATGTAATAGAATAAATACTAAATTATCCAAATCATGCTATGTAATAAAATAATATTATATTTTTATATGCTATATGTAATTCTTTATAACAAAATAGGATGACATTTAACAATCAAAGAGAACAAAAAAAAAAATCAACAACAACAACAATTTAAAAAACAAAACTAAATCATATTATCCCAAAGTATAGTTTTAAAAAATTATCAACCTGAAGCAAATATGCAAGAAAAATAATAAAACCACCAAAAAATTGAGAGAGAGAGAGAGAGAGAGAGAACCTTTCTATTGTGAGAGAACTATGCATAGAATGGAAGAAATAATGACAAATTTATAGTAAGAGGGTGTGAATAAGAAGAGACAAAAAGGAAGGAAGATGAAGGGAAAAAAGAAGAATTATATTAATGTAGAGGGTAGTGAGGAGATGAAAAGGTAAGAGAGAAATATTGGAGAAGTAGTAGGGAGCTGAAAAGGTAAAGGAAGGAAAAATATTGGAAAAGTGTAAATATTAAAAAAATAAATGGTAAAAACAATTATAAGAAAATTAGAAAGAAATAAGATAATGACGTAGACGCTGATGTGACTCAACTGGAGTGTAGCAACAATAAATGCTACGCTTCAGTTTTCAAATATATATAGATATAGATAACAAACAAAAGCAGTATCAAATGCTAACTACATAGCCAGTCATACCACTGGAGAAAGCAAGCGCATGTAAACAAAAGAGGGGTCTGATAAACAATAGACCCTTTGAACAGACTCAACCACTCCATGTATAAAATGCATAACACCACCTAGGAACCACCAAAACCAATTCACCCAAATTTGTCAATTCATGTATGATTCACATTTCTT
The DNA here is from genome assembly GCA_030021035.2 of Notholithocarpus densiflorus. Classification (NCBI taxonomy): domain Eukaryota; kingdom Viridiplantae; phylum Streptophyta; class Magnoliopsida; order Fagales; family Fagaceae; genus Notholithocarpus; species Notholithocarpus densiflorus. The sequence continues at coordinate 23,224 of JARYZH020001562.1, read as the reverse complement.
CACCACACAATTCCCTGCTGGTTGGCCATTTATGGGTTTCATATAATCTTTTGGCAAAGGAATGAAGCAAAACAAGCGTGTATCAGGTGGTCCTTTATGCCAACTACATATTAAAAGGCGAAAATACATTTTTTATCCCTACATTTTGGGCCAATTTTCATTTTAGTTCTAAAATTGATTTTGCTACTAATGTAGTTCCTAAAAAAAGAAAATCGATTCTATTTTGGTTCCTGTCGTCAACCCACTAACAGAAGTCTCCTACATGGCAGACAAAATACCCTGCTTGCTGACATAGTGATGACATGGCATTAATGTGGCCATTAAAATATTATTAAAAAATTATTTGGCATTTTTTAAATGCCACGTCAGCATTTTAATTAATAAAAAATTAAAACAAAAAAAATTTTAATTCCTCAATTTTAATTTTAAATTTAAAAAATAAAAAACTAGTTTTAAGTGTATTTACTTTTTTTTTTTTTTTAAGTGTGTTAGGCAAAAATGTATTTACCTTAAAAATCATCAAATGATTTTTTTTATTATCATTAAACCATTTTAAACCATGATCTAAGTTGAGAGAGAGAGAGAGAGAGAGAGATGAGGTCGGCGGTTTGGAGCAGATCTAGGGGAAGGGGGCAAAATGGAGCTCGACCTTGCCTTCGTCTTAGTCTCAGCCTTCGTCTCAGCGGTTTGGAGCAGATCCAGAGGAAGAGGGCCGACGGTGGTTTAGAGAGAATGGAGCTCGATCTCGGCCTCCGTCCCGGTCTAGGCCACAATGGAGCTCGATCTTGGCCTCCACTCAGTCTATTGATGATTGTGAAATCCCTTTTCCTCTCTCTTTTTTGATCAATGATGGTGGTAGTGGGTTTGGTGACTTTATTGGCGTGGGTTTGTTGACTAATCGGTGGGTTTGGTGACTAGTTCAGTGGGTTTGGTAACTGATCGGTGGGGTGGATCGTTGGTTTGGTCGGTGGTGTGGATCTTTGGTTTGGTCGGCAGGCTGGTGGGGTGGTGGTGATTTGATTGTGTTGGTCAGTGGTGGTGAGATCTGGGTTTGATTGTGTTGGTCTGGGTTTGATCTAGGTTTGACTATGTTGATCTGGGTTTGTTGTGATTGGTTTCTTGATCTGGGTTGATTTGTTTACTAGGTTTATGGGTTTGATTTGTTGAAAATTTGGTGTTGATTGTGTTAGAATTTGGGGAAGAACATGAAGAATTCGAAGAACAAGTTGTAAAATGAAGAACAAGTTAAAGAACATTAAGAAATGTTTTTTAATTAAATTAGATTTAAGGTTTTTTAAATTAATTTATTTTTTAAAATTTTCTGACATGACTTTTTTTTAAAATTAAAATATTGACGTGGCATTTAAAAATGCCAAATAATTTTTTTAATAATATTTTAATGGTCACGTCATAATCACGTCAGCAAGCAGGGTACTTCGTCTGCCACGTAGGATGTTTTTGTTAGTGGGTTGACAGTAAAAACCAAAATAGAATTGATTTTCTTTTTTTAGGGATTACATTAGTAGCAAAATCAATTTTGAGACCAAAATGAGAATTGACCCAAAATGTAGGGACGAAAAGTGCATTTTCGCCATATTAAAATTAAGCTCCCCTCTCATTCAGCCCCCTCCTATTTGAACATGTGGATACCGAATCTAAACCAGGATAATGTCTCTGCTGGGGTATTAGAATGCACCACTCAATTGACAAATTTAGGCAAAAACTACCCTACAAACTCCTATATCATCTGACTTAACACATGCCAAATCTCATAAATCTCCTTTATTTGATAGTGTGATCTACTGCAGTAACAAATCCATGGATCATCCCTTTAACCTCAATACAACTCCAGCATGGTTTCTTCTTTAGATCCTTCTCATTTATTACCCTCCTTACTTCTTCAACTCCATTCCATTGTCCAAGACTTGCCTGTAGATTACTCAACAGAGTATGATACCCAATATCGCCATGTTCCAATCCAAAAGCCTTTGTACTGTATATTCCCAAATCCTACTACCAGGAAAAATCACAATTTTCAATATTAAGGCTTAGGCCTCTTTAAGTTTTCCATATTGAGCCAAAGATCCACAATGCAAGTGTAATGATCCAAACCAGGTTGAATACCAAATATGCATTTCATGGAAGGCTTTATTCATTTATTTGTGAAATGAATTAGAGGGGGTAAATCAAGAGTTTTACACTAAGTGCACGTTTGGATAGCACTGAGAATGAAATTTTTGGCTGCATTTGGTGTTTTGTGTGGATCCGTGCACTGTTTACGGGACCTCTAAATATAGATTTTAGCAAATTTTTCTTTAAAATTGAGTCCTACGGTACTATTCACACATTTAAAAATGATTTTGCTACAATATTTTTAGTTTTTAGTTTTCAACAATAATTAGTATTCAAACAGTCTCTAAATTTTTATCAAATTCAGACTCTTACAATTATTTATTTGTTCTAATGTTGAAATAAAAAAATAATTTTTTTAATTTTAAATCTCAATTCTTAAAAGACAATTGCATGATTTTTCTTATTTCACTTAAATAATTAATTTTTTTTAATAAATATATAAACAAACTCTTAACTTGGGTCAAAAAGCAAACGTACACAGAACTTTATAGCTGGCAAAAAATAGCAATATAATTTACACCATTCTCTGGCCAAAATAATCAGGACTTCTCAGGTCAATGGGAAGTTACAGCCTGGCTTCCTCGTTGTACTGCAAATTTCTGTTTTACATGTTTTTTTAAATTAGAAATGGAAAGGGAATATTTTGGCACTGGTGGATACGGTCCACCATTTTGAAATTACGCGTTAAATATATATATATATATACACATAAATTATTTAAATTAATTATTTTAGGAGTATAAAAATAAATTTCTTATACAATGATATAATTATGAGATTGATGATTAAAAAAATTCATAGTGATATGGGAGTATTTGGCAGAGAAGTTTGAATAATATTGTTTAAATGTTTTTGATATATGTATGAAAAAAAAGTGTATAAAAATATGTGTAAATGTGTTTAAAATATTTTAAAAATTACATAAAATACCCTATTAAACGACCCATAATTTGTTTATTTTCTGTACTTTCACATTTCACGTGACCTTTCACAGTTTTTGATGTCTTTTTACTTTTCAACTTTTCAGATATTATTTTTTCTCCTTCACATCTCTTTTACCTTCTTCCCTGACCTGACCAGACCTTTTTCTTCACTCTCTCACTTTCTTCCATTCTCACTGTACCCTCACGACCTCTCAGGATCTACTCATCGTTTAGCTCTTCTCCAAAAAAAAAAAAAAAACTCATGCTTTAGTTCTTTGTTTTCTCTCAGGAGCACTGAAATTTCTAGGAAGTGGAAGTACTCAGAAAAATATAATAAAAAAGAGCAGTGGAAGTTTCTTGTAATATTTCCTAAAAGGAGCACTGAAATTTCATCACTTCCAAATTTCTAGGTCCTCTCCAAATTCCCTCCTCAGTCTTCGCTCTCTCTTCATTTGCAAATTTCAGATCCACCTGTTCTAGCCCCAATCTCAGGTGCGTCTCCTTGATTCTCTCAGTCTCATCTATTGTTAAAATTTTGTGGAGTTTGATGTGTTGTTACAGTCTTTTTTGGCTCTGATTTTCTGACTAGATTATTTTAGGTTTTTGGTAATTTTCTGGGTTTATGATTTTTGCGCTACTTACTGGGTTTATGATATGAAATCAGAACTTCAAATATCAACACCAAACCCTTAAAACTGAGATCTTTTGGCTGCATTTTCTGGGTTTTATACTTTTATTTTGGCTGCTTTTGTGATAACTTATACTAAGTAACTTTTATTACTGTTTAGCTTATTTTTCTTATTTCACTCTTTTGTACTTTTATAGGTACCGTACTAATTTAGTTAACTTTTAACTTTATTTATAGAATTTTCAGAAATTTTTTTTAATTTCACCTAATAAGCCATTCCCAAATGGATTTGAGATCAAAACTTTTTTTTTTTCACCTTTGCATTCTTCTTTTATCTTCAGTTGGGTTCGTGGGTAGCCGTTCTGACGTGGCTCCACTTGCTTTTTACAAACCAAAAACTGAGTTCAAGTTTGGGTTCCAAACAGGAATTTGAAAATTAAGATATGGGTGTGTTGAGAATCGGACACAGTAACTTTCAAATTTTTTGTCACACTTGCTTATGCCCCATTTGAGCTCTAAATTAAGTTTTCTTTTATTGCGATGATCTTACTATCTTAGCCACATAATAACTAGGTTTGACTGTATAGAACTCGTTGTTGGTATGTAACCAAAACATAGCATCATTTGTCTGATAAGAAGTTAGGGGAACATGTAGAATTGCCTCAACATCCCCACTATCAAAGTTTTAAGACTTTAGACCTAAGAGTTGTAATAGCCATCTTAATTCTATGTTTTCAACAATGCTTGCAAATTGTGTCTTATTCCCAATTAAAAATAGATTCTCATAATATAAAATAAAAAAACTGTAAAAAATAAAGTGAGGCTAAAAAAGCACAATCTCCATTAAATTTAAGAAGATAGTTTAAACTTTAAAGTTTTAATAGTTTGCAATACAAAGTGCAAATAATTTATAATTTAGACTTTTAGAGTGGATTTAAGTAATTAATACATAAAACTAACAATATTTATGTTTTTGGTTTTTTGCGCTGACATGATTTATTATTTTAGTCATGCAAAGACGCCGTCGTATAACTAATACTAGGCGTATGCACAATATATATGAGCACCTGAACTATACAATTGCACTTTTTTAATGTAAGAGAGAGAAGTTAAAAGGTTTAAAATTATTCATTTGTTCTAATGTTAAAATTAAAAATGAATTTTTTTTAAGTTTAAAAATCTCAGCTCTTAAAAAACAATTTTCTGATTTTTTTTTTTACTTTACTTCAATAATTAATTTTTTAATAAATATATAAACAAACTATTAACTTGGAAGCAATGTAAAAAGAAAAAAAAGCAATATAAACCAAAGTTTGGAATTATGTTTCGAACGTTTTTTCTGATTAGCTATAAGAATGGAATATTTTGGTACCGGTATGTGGTGGAACACTATTCCAGAATTACGTGCCAGATATATATATATATATAAATTATTTAAATTACTTATTTTAGGAGTATAAAAATAAATTTCTTTTACCGTGATATAATTATGAGATTGTTTATTTAAAAATAATCAAATAAAGGAGATTGTACTTGTTTTAGATGGGTATTGGGTAAAGTAAATTATGAAGTATGTATTTGGATATTATTTATTTTGCTGAAAATTGAAAATTTATTACTGAAAATAATAAAAAAAAAAATTTCTAGATTACTGTTTACGGCTGAAAATACTGTTTAGCACTTTTTGCCTTAATGCACTATTTATTTTTCATGAACAATGCAAGAGGTGTTGGTCAAAAAAAAAAAAAAAAAAAAGAGAAGGCAAAACGCAGAAATGCGAACGCCAAAACGTGGTCCAAACAGAGCTTTAGGGGGTGTTTGGTATACCATTTTAAACAACAATTTTCAGTTTTTAAACAATATTACACGTATTTTCACACATTTTTTTACCCACATGTATTTTTACACATTTTTAAACAACAATTTTCAGTTTTTAAGTGAATGTACCAAACACCCTCTTAACTTTCCTAGAAGGCTTACTCCATTTCTTTAATTTGTTTTTTGTACTTTCACATTTCACGTGACCTTTCACAGTTTTTGATGTCTTACAGAAATAAGATAAATTCAAACTTGAAATTACTTAGTACAGCTGAGATTAGATTCTTTATTTAAAAATAATCAAATAAAGAAGATTGTACTTGTTGTAGATGGGTATTGGGTAAAGTAAACTATGAACTTTCCTAGAAGGTTTAATCCATTTCTTTGTGGTTGGTTTGGTGAGGGGAAAAAATGGAAGGATAAAAAATGGTGATATGGCAAAAAAGTGAGAGAATAGAAAAAATTTTAATTTTTCACCTTTTTGTTTGGTTGGGAGTGAAAAAGTGGAAGAATGAAAAAAGTGAGTTTGTATAAATTTACTTATATATTCTTGTTAAAAAGTAATGTCCAATTAAAACAAAAAAGGAACAAACAACCCAAAAAAAAAAAACATTCATCCAAATTTATTAAAAAATAAAAGTCATATCTAGAAAAAAAATCACTTCTAGTTAAACAAAAGGAAAAAAAAAAGATGAAGAAAAACAATAAAAAACACTGTTACGCCACACCCCGGGGAAAAAAAAAAAAAAAAGTCCAGGAGGAAATCAAAAGAAAGTAAAAAAGAAAAAAAAAAAGAAAAAAAGAAAAAAAAAAGCAACGTCTAGCAGGAAAAAAAAGGCCAACGTACTATCTGGACAAAACACATGGGCATTTTGCAAAACGCCACCGTCTTATTAAGTGATGTCACCCTCTTCTTACTGTTCACGGTGTCGTTTTGGCTTTGCTTTGTTTTGTTTTCTTCAATTTTTTAGTCTTCACTGTTTTCTTCTTCGGTTCTTTCATCTTGACAAGCAGAAATCAAATAGTATAGCTCCAGTAATTAAAGACAAAAAGATAGGCCTAAACTTAGAATCGGTTTAGCACAAAGTTTAACAAATACAAATTAGCCAGAGATAAACTTGACAGCTTTTCCCCACACACCATTTATGACACTTATTCAATGCCCCCACCATTTTTGTAACAATCGAGTTATCAACAACTATCTAGTCACCATCCATGAATTTACGCTTTGTCCTCATTTTGAACACTCGGGATGAATTTGCTATAGTGTACAGTAGAGCTGACTCATATGATGACTCTATTATTATGGTCCACCGCTTAACTTCTTCGAAACTCTCGAAGAATTACAGTAGCTGTTAAAAATAAAATAACAGAAAGAGAAGCTTCATTTGCAAATTTCAGATTGGATTTCTACTCACTCCTATTCGACGCATTTTCAAAACTACGCAAGTCAGGTTGGAGACAAGTCATTTCTTCTTCCCTAAATTCAGATCCACCTGTTCTAGCCCCAATCTCAGGTGCGTCTCTTGATTCTATCAGTCTCATCTATTGTTAAAATTTTGTGGAGTTTGATGTGTTGTTACAGTCTTTTTTGGCTCTGATTTTCAGACTACATTATTTTAGTTTTTTGGGTTTATGATGTTTGTGCTATTTACTAGGCTTATGACATGAGATTGGAACTTCAAATATCAACACCAAACCCTTAAAACTGAGATCTTTTGGCTTCATTTTTTGGGTTTATTTTATGAGATCAAAGCTTTTTTTTTTCCTTTTCTTTTTTCACCTTTGCATTCTTCTTTTCTTTTAAGTTTGGGTTCATGTGTGGAAGAAATGCAGGTAGCCGTTCTGACATAGTTCCCATTGTTTGAGTGTTATTTTGCTTTTTACAAACCAAAAACTGAGTGAGATTTAAAAAAAAGGGAATTATGACATGAGTTAAGAATTGTGAGTTGTGAGTTATGAGAATGAAAACTAAGTTATGAAAATTGAGACATGGATGTATTGAGAACCGAACATTATATAAACTTCCAAATCTTTGACCACACTTGCATATGCCCCATTTGAGCTCTAAATTAAAGTTTCTTTTATTGCGATGATCCTGGCCACATAATAATTAGATCTGACTATGTAGAACACATTCCTCGAATGTGACCAAAACATAGCATCAATTGTCCGATAAAGTTTGGGGAACGCGTAAAATTGCCTCAGCATCCCCACTATCAAAGTATAAAGACTTAGGAGACTTCTTTTTTTTTTTTTTTTTTTATTAAACTCTGCCTTTATCCTCACACTCCACATGTTATACTTGTGGAGTGACGTACATTACACCAAGAGTATGCGGTGGTAGAAATAAAGACTTTAAGACTAAAGAGTTATAATAGCTATCTTAATTTTATGTTTTTAACAATACTTGCAAATTATGTCTTATTCACAATTAAAAATAGATTCTTATAAAATAAAATAAAAAAACTGTTAAAAATAAAGTGAGGCTAATAAAGTATATTCTCCATTAAATCTAAAAAAGATAGTTTAAACTTTAAAGTTTTAATAGTTTGCAATGCAAAATGCAAAGAATTTATAATTTAGACTTTTAGAGTGAATTAACTGGATTTAAGTAATTTTTTTGAGTGAATTTAGAGTGAATTGAAGTAATTAATACATAAAACTAACAATATTTATGTTTTTGTTTTTTTGAGCTGACATTATTTATTATATTAGTCATGCAAAGCCGTCGTATTACTAATACTAGGCACATGCACAATATATATGAGCACCTGGAACTATGCAAATGCACTTTTAGGGTCCGTTTGGATACCGCTTATTTTGCTGAAAATTGAAAACTGAAAACACTGTAACAAAATAATTTTTAAATGTGTGAATAGTGCCATGGGACCCATTTTTAATAAAAAAGTTGATGAAAAAAGAGGTTTGTGGGTCTCGTAAACAGTGCACGGGACCCACTGGTGTGACATAAAGCCACAGAAACACGCTTAAAAAAAAAAAAAATTTTGAATGCAGATGCAACCAGCCGCCAATCCAAACGCGTACTTAATGTAAGAGAGAGAAGTTAAAAGGTTTAAAATTATTTATTTGTTCTAATGTTGATTAAATTTTTTAATCTTAAATCTCAGTTCTTAAAAGACAATTGCATGATTTTTCTTACTTCACTTAAATAATTATTTTTTTAATAAATATATAAACAAACTCTTAACTTGGGTCAAAAAGCAAATGTAAAAAGAACTTTATAGCTGGAAAAAAATAGCAATATAAACAGGACTTCTTTGGTCAATGGGAAGTTACAGCCTGTCTTCCTCATTGTAGTGCTTGAATTTTTTAGTATTTTTACTATAAAGAAAAAGCTATACACACCTGTTGAAAAAGCAATACAGCTTTATTTTTAAGAAAAAAATATGAAAAGAAGTTTATAGGAGCCGTTAAAACTCCTACACTTTAAAACCCACAAATTCACGTAAGCTTTGCCAGTATCTATCTCATTTTCTATTTCTTATTCTTCTTCAGATTGAAGACATTTAGTTTAATTCTACATTCTCCTTTCTTTCTCTTCTACTTTCGGATTTGGTTTCTACTATCAGAGGCTCCAACAACTTTTCAGGTTCTATCTTTTGCAAGTTTCTCTTTCTTTTCTTTTCTTTTCTTTTCTTTTGTTTATCATTGACTTTCTTTGAGTTCTTACCTGTCATGGCTGCCAAGTATTCATAATTTGAGGAGTACTTACTTGTGAGTAAATGTGATTAGGGATTCAAGGGTGTTTGATAGTGGCTTATTACCTGTGGTTGACTTTGAAATTTCAAATAGAAGGATTTGTGTTGGACCTGGTTGCTTGAAAAAGGATATTGGTAAGGGCACTTTCTTTTTGTTTTGGCCTAGAATTAAACACAAAACTCTTTTTTGGTTTTTATTTTTGGAATTTACGGTATTTTTTTTAAGGGAATTACGCTACTTAGTTTGGTTTTTTTTTTAATTTATAGGAATTTACGCTTTTTTATTTATTTATAGGAATTACGCTTCTGTGGTAACAAATCTATACTATTACCTTTAATAACACGGCTGCTACTTTTTTTTTTTTTTTTTTGTGAGAATGTAACATGTCTGCCACTTGGTTTGTTGTTTTTACACTACTCTCCCCTGTTTGGATTTCTCAATTTTGATGCTTAAAATACCCTCATCATACCCACTTATTACAAGTTTTTAACTACCGGGAATAAATATATAAATTAAAACTCCTACACTATAAGACCCAGAAGCTCATGTATGCTTTGATAGTTTCTATCTCTTATTCTTCTTCAGATTGAAGACATTTAGTTTAGCTCTACATCCTCCTTTGTTTTTCTTCTACTTTCGGATTTGGTTTCTACTGTCAGAGGCTCCAACAACTTTTTAGGTTCTATCTTTTGCAAGTTCCTATTTGTTTTCTTTTGTTTATCATTGACTTTCTTTGAGTTCTTACCTATCATGGATGTCAAGTACTTACTTGTGGGTAAATGTGATTAGGGATTCAAGGGTGTTTGACGGTGGCTTATTACCCGTGGTTGACTTTGAAATTTCAAATAGAAGGATTTGTGCTTGAACTGGCTGCTTGAAAAAAGATATTGGTAAGGACTCTTTCTTTTTGTTTTGGCCTAGAATTAAACACAAACTCTTTTTTGTTTTTTTTTTGGAATTTGCGGTAATTTTTTAAGGGAATTATGCTACTTGGTTTGGTTTGGTTTTTTTAATTTATAGGAATTTACGATTTTTTATTCATTTATAGGAATTACGCTTCTGTGGTAACAAACCTATACTATTACCTTTAATAACACACCTACTACTTTTTTTTTTTTTTTTTTTCTTTTTTTGAGAATGAACACGCTTACTACTTTTTTTTTTTTTTGGGAGAATGTAACATGCCTGCTACTTAGTTTGGTGTTTTTACACTGCTCTTCCCTGTTTGGTGCCTAAAATACCATCATCATACTCACTTAATACAAGTTTTTAACTAACGGGGATAAATATGTAAATTAAAACTCCTACACTTTAAGACCCACAAACTCACGTACGCTTTGCTAGTTTCTTTCTCACTTTCTATCTCTTATTCTTCTTTAAATTGAAAACATTTAGTTTAGCTCTATATCCCAGTGTTGTTAAAAGTGCGCTTAAGCGCAAAGCGCAGAGCCCTTGGGGCTTTTTCCCTCTAAAGCGAAGCGCCCTCATAAAAACGCGCTTTTTTGAGCTTTTTTATTAAGCACAAAGCGCGCTTTTTTGAGTTTTTTGTAAATTAAAAAAAAAAAAAAAATCCTGATTTGATTTTTAGCCATTAGATCTAAATATGTTTGATATAAGTCATTGATTTAATATATAAAAACTAATAGTGTGGTGTGCTACCATACACCTAAGCCTCTCTCTTTAGATATTTTTGAACTTTTAACCACAACCACACAAACAAACACTAAATCAGACACTCACAAAGATAACATTACTTAACATTCTAGTACTTTTTAGCCTTTGCCTTCTTGGTTCTATACTTCTATTTTGATTCAACCATGTTTTGTAATCATGGCCATCAAATATCATGATTGCATATATTTTGTAGAGCACAATAGAATTATATAAATGTTATATAAATTATATAAAATATTTTATTGTAATTTATATGATTAATTGATCACTTGATTCTTGTATTGATCATTAATAATTTTATTTATTTATTTATTTTTAAATGTGCGCTTCACATCGATCAGGCGTGCGCTTGCGCTTTGCGCCTAGGCTCCAGGAGGCCTTTGCGCTTAAGTGCGCTTAGCGCTTTTAACAACACTGCTACATCCTCCTCTTTTTTTTTTTTACTTTCGGATTTGGTTTCTACTGTCAGAGGCTCTAACAACTTTTCAAGTTCTATCTTTTGCAAGTTCCTCTTTGTTTTCTTTTGTTTATCATTGACTTTCTTTGAGTTCTTACCTACCATGGCTGCCAAGTACTTATCTGTGGGTAAATGTGATTAGGGATTCAAGGGTGTTTGACGGTGGCTTATTACCCGTGGTTGACTTTGAGATTTCAAATAGAAGGATTTGTGCTTGAACTAGCTGCTTGAAAAGGGATATTGGTAAGGGCTTTTTTTTTTTTTGTTTTGGCCTAGAATTAAACGCTAACCCTTTTTGGTTTTTTTTTTGGAATTTACGGTATTTTTTTAAGGGAATTGTGCTACTTACTTGGTTTGGTTTTTTTTATTTATAGGAATTTACGATTTTTTATTTATTTATAGGAATTACGCTTCTGTGCTAACAAACCTATACTATTACCTTTAATAGCACGCTTGCTACTTTTTATTTATTTATTTTGAGAATGAACACGCCTGTTACTTTTTTTTTTTTTTTGAGAATGTAACACGCTTGCTACTTGGTTTGGTCTTTTTACACTACTCTCATTTCTTATAACAGTTCTATTTATTCCACTAAAAACTTCGTCGTTTATGCTCTTGGAATCTATGTTTTATCGCAGGGTGACAAACCATTACTAGCATCGACAGAGGCAAACGAAATCAGGGGTGAACTTTACCAAAATCTGAAAGAAAAAAAAAAAAGGTAATATGATATGAGATTCTATGTTTCTTTCAGCGTTTGTTACTATTATTATTAAAAAAAATTATTATATATTTAATGTATCATGTTAATCGTTACCCAATTTAAAACAAACACAAACTCTCTTTCTGGGTTTTTTTTTTTTTTTTTTTTTTAATGTAATTTACGCTATTTTTTTTAGAGGGTATTACACACTACTTTGTTTCCCAATATCCAAAAAAATAAAAATTAACTTCTTATTCAAAATGTATCGGTAATTGGTTTTCCTATTTAACCCGATAACCCCATCTCTCATCTACTTTCCCATCATTGTTGATTAATTCAAATTTAATTTATAATACTTGGTTTATTCAAAATAATGATAATCTTATATTTAACCCTAACTCTTTTATCTCTCTTAAGTTGACGTATGCACAAATTTATTGGATTGCATTGAGGAGGCATTGGAATGGAATATTATTAGATAAGTTCGGATGATATCCTTTACAAGAATTATTGTATGATTCAAACCTCACATAAAATAGTTGTTATCTAAGAAATTGTTGTAAAAAAATTTCTTTTATAACAAAAACTATATTTATCATTTATATAATTATATGCGAAATTCAATTTACATTTTTTTTTTATAATTATTAATTTACTACTCCATAAAAAATGTTACTTATCTTTTCTCAGTTTTAAAGGTAGTTGATATATTTGAAATTTAAAATCTTTTTAACTTTTGTTATGTGTGTAGTAAGTGGCGAACTTTTAAGATTAAAACACTACATTTTAGGATTAAAATTGATCCTTTTACCATAAAAGAAATATATTTGAAATTTAAACTCTTTTTAACTTTTGGTATGGATGTGTAGCAAGTGGCTAACTTTTGGGATTAAAACACTACATTTTAGGATTAAAATTGAGCCTTTTACAGTAAAAGATAAAAAAATGATATGTCCACAATATTTTTACAACAAATCTAAAGTGGCAGGTTGTTATTAGTTGTTATTGTTAGGGCAAAAAAGTAATCTTAGTGTTAGGTTCAAATTTAAACTAATAACAACTAACCACCTATGATTTGTTGTAAAAATGTTGTGGACGTAGCACCTCTAAAAAAAAATGGTAGTTACTAAATTTTAAATATAAGCTGTTCTAACTTTTTGTTATGGATGTGTAGTACATGACTAAATTTTATGATTAAAACACAATATTTTAGGATTAAATGAGAAGTTTATAATGTGGGGAGTGTTATTTCAACCCACATGTATAAATCATACATTAAGCAAACGTGGGAGACTGGTAGTTTTATCCGCTGGTAGTTTTATCCGAAACTTTTAACTGTGTAGTTATCCACAAACGCTTACTGTTTTTAAACTTTGAATTAGAAAAAAAAAGGGTGGCTGGGTAGTGTTTTTTTTAGAGAGCATGGGATTTAAAAAAAAAAAAAGTTTAATCTAAAATTTTTAAACGTGTAGGTTTTTTTTTTTTTTTGATAAACTTTTAAACGACATGGGATAGTTTTAGCTCAAATGGTTATGATTGGCAGGAATAATTTTATTTGGTGATTGATTAGCTTCTCGAATCTTTTGTCAAATTAGATGCATTTATATTTTATGGTGATGACCTTTGCACTAATAAATCTAGAATCAATACATTTGAACTGGTGTATAAGAAGCGGGTCAATTCTGATTAGAACTAACACATGGCAAACATTGTTGGAAATATTAATAACATGCCCTTTTTTTTTTCTCACCCGAAAAATAACTTAAAATAACAAGATGCACTTTGGGGTCCGTTTATTTTGCTGAAACTAAAAACTTTTTGCTGAAAGTACTGTAAATAAAGGTAAAAGTTAGTTGAAATAGTACAGTGAGATCCATGAATAGTACCAAAAGGTGCAGAGGACCCATAAATAGTAGCAAAAATAAACTGAATAGTAAAATAAGTTGGCAAAAATAATTTTTGCTAAATGGACACTAGGTGTGTGTGACTATGAATCTACATGTCAAATAGAATTTATAGCATAGAACAGTTATAAAAGTGATGGTATTGTATTACTGGTTCCAGTTCCAAAGGAAGACCATTTCATGATTTGAATAATGAATATTAGCCTCCCATATAATATGAGATTACTACATTTTCGAATCACAAAAAAACTTTAGGGTGTGATGAGTATTATGCGTTTGCAGGTGAAATAATTTTTCATTACACTACTAGGTTTTTTTTTTGTGATTAAAAAATGTGGTAATTCAAAATTATAATAGATAAAAATTATTAATTTTTCCCAAGAAAATTGAAGAACCTTTGAGCCCACGCCTAGTTTTTCCTAAAAGGAGTATTGAAACTTCAGTTTGTTTCATTACTTCCAAAATTCTAGCTCTCCACACTCCTCAGTCATTTCTCTCTCTTCATTTGCAAATTTCAGATTGGATTTCTACTCACTCCGATTCAACGCATTTTCAAAACAACGTCAGTGATCAGGTTGGGATCAAGTCATTTCTTCTTCCCTAATTTCAGATCCACCTGTTCTAGCCCCAATCTCAAGTGCGTCTCCTTGATTCTCTCAGTCTCATCTAATGTTAAAATTTTGTGGAGTTTGATGGGTTGTTACAGTATTTTTTGGCTCCGATTTTCGGACTGATTATTTTAGTTTTTTGGATATTTTCTAGGTTTATGATGTTTGTGTTATTTACTAGGTTTATGATATGGGATCAGAACTTCAAATATCAACACCAAACCCTTAAAACTGAGATATTTTGGCTTCATTTTCTGGGTTTATTTTATGAGATCAAAGCTTCTTTTTTTTTCTTTTTTTTTTTACATTAGCATTCTTCTTTTATCTTCAGGTTGGGTTCAGTGTGTGGAAGAAACGTGGGTAGCTGTTCTGATATAGGTCCCACAGTCTGAGTGTTATTCGGTTCCAAATAGGAATTTGGCTGAGATAAAAAAAAAAAATGGAAATTATGAATTATGAGAATGAGTTAAGAATTGTGACTTATGAGAACTAAGTTATGAAAATTGAGATATGGGTGTGTTGAGAACCGAACACTGTAAACTTCCAAATCTTTGACCTCACTTGCTTACGACCCATTTGAGCTCTAAATTAAATTTTCTTTTATTCCAATGTTCTTAGCCACATAATAACTAGATTTGACTATGTAGAACTCATTGTTGGAATGTGACCAAAACATAGCATCATTTGTCTGATAACAAGTTAGGGGAACACGTAGAATTGCCTCAACATCCCCACTATCAAAGTTTTAAGACTTTAGACCTAAGAGTTGTAATAGCCATCTTAATTTTATGTTTTCAACAATGCTTGCAAATTGTGTCTTATTCACAATTAAAAATAGATTCTCATAAAATAAAATAAAAAACTGTTAAAAATAAAGTGAGGCTAAAAAAGCACAATCTCCATTAAATTTAAGAAGATAGTTTAAAGTTTTAATAGTTTGCAATGCAAAGTGCAAAGAATTTATAATTTATACTTTTAGAGTGGATTTAAGTAATTAATACATAAAACTAACAATATTTATGTTTTTGTTTTTTTGCGCTGACATGATTTATTATTTTAGTCATGCAAAGACGCCATCGTATAACTAATACTAGGCATATGCACAATATATACTAGCCCCATCACACATCCGCATGTGCTATGACTTTTTTTTTTTTTTTTTTTTTGGAGCTTATTGTAATTTTGTACAGGAATGAATTTTTAAGAAATTAAAATTTAGGATTTTAAAACGTGCGATGAGATTCTTTTTTTATTTTGAGTTTAACGTAATTTTATATAGCAAATAATTTTTAAGAAACTAAAATTTAGGATTTTAAATGGAGTAAACTGCTGGGTTTAGTGTGCGCTAGTTTTTAGGAAAAAATGTATCAAACTTTCATGAGATATATTTAAATGAAAAATAATATGTTCACAATATTTTTAAAACAAATCCTAAGTGGCAAGTTGTTACTGTTGTTATTGTTAAGACAAAAAAGTAATCTTAGTGTTAAATTCAAATTTGAACCAATAACAACTAACCACCTATGATTTGTTGTGAAAATGTTGTGAATGTTGCACCTATTGAAAGTGTGCTAATTTTTAGGAAAAAAGTTTCCCTAGTAGTTTTTTTTTTTTGTTTTTGAATTTTGTTGAATTATAATTTTAACCCAATTTTTTATTTTTTAAGAATAAGGATTATTTAATTAGATTAGGAGTATTTTTGACATTTTTTGAAACCATAACTAATTTTTTGAATCCTCTTAATATATATAGATTAGCCTCATCACATGCACAAAGTGCGTGTAATGAGGCTTTTCTTTTTTAGATTTTTTTTTTTTAATAGGAACTTGGGGTAGTTTTTTTTTATAGGAACATGGGGTAGTTTTAGTTATGTAGATGGGGGTAGTGGGAAGTTTTATAGAACATGGTTTAGTTTTTTGTTTTTTGTTTTTAATTTTTGTGAATTTACAGTTTTAAACTCATTTTTATGTTTTAGGAATAATGATAAGTTAATTAAATTAGGGGTATTTTTAGAAGTCAAAAAGACAATAACTAATTTTCTGAATCCTCTTAATATATAGGCGTAAATGCAATTTTAGTCCCTACATTTTGACTTTTTTCCATTTTAGTCCTTACATTTTATTTTTACCACTTTTAGTCCCTAAACCAATTAACGCCCTTCATTTAAGTCCTTGAAACACTATTCCGTCACCAATCTAACGGAGAAATTGAAGGATGAATAAAATAATATTTTTTTAAAAACGTTGGTCAATAAAATAAGGGAAGAAATCAATAACTAGTGGGTTCTGTGGTTTTTTTTTTGGCTGTGACCGGTGCTTAAAGGAAGAGGTGGGTATGGCTGAAGGGCATTGTGGGTCATGGTTTTCTCAAATTCAGTGTTGCTGGGTTTTGTTGGTCATCGATGAGGTCAAGGCGAGGTGGAGATGGGGGTGGATTTTTCTGGGTTGCTCAGATTGGTAATGAGTTTGGTGGAGATCGGCGTGGGTCACGGCGAGGTGGATTCCGATGGGTTTTGCTATGGATCTCACCACCGCTGCCTTACAAGTTGCCGATCTCACCGCCGCCGACCTTACATGTCGCCAACTCGCCACTGGTCTCGCCTTTCACCGATCTGAGTTTTTGGGTTGTGGGTTGATTTTGTGGGTTTATGGTGTGGGTCTTTGGTTGATTTTGGATTGTGGGTTGTGGATGGTGTTGTGATGGTGTTGATGATGAGTTTTAGGTGGTGATACTGTTGTGTTTTTTCTTTGTTCCTTCGTGGTGATGGGTTTGTGTAATTTTCATTGGTTTTTTAGATGATTTTTGTTGCAAATTTGGTTGGATTTGGGTTGTGGTCATGGTGGCCGGTGGTTATGGTGGCCGGTGGTCATGGATTTGGGATATATTTCTTCCCTTATTTTATTGACCAACGTTTAAAAAAAATATTATTTTATTCATCCGTTAGTTTCCCCGTTAGATTGGTAACGGAATAGTGTTTCAAGGACTTAAATGAAGGGCGTTAATTGGTTTAGAGACTAAAAGTGGTAAAAATAAAATGTAGGGACTAAAATGAAAAAAAGTCAAAATATAGGGACTAAAAGTGCATTTACGCCTAATATATATAAATAAATGAGTACCTAAACTATGCAATTGCAGTAGGTTCCAGTTAGCTCAGCTGGTAAAGTCTCTGATAGTTGTATAAGAGATCTGAGGTTCAATTTCCGCCTACACCAAAAACCGATTGGTGTCTTGGTCTGATAATAAAGAGTTATTATCAGGAGCGGATGCCATAGGTTGAAACTCTCTCAAAAAAAAAAAAAAAAAAAAAAAAAAAAACTATGCAATTGCACTTTTTTAGTGTAAGAGAGAAGTTAAAAGGTTTAAAATTATTCATTTGTTCTAATGCTAAAATTAAAAATGAATTTTTTTTTGAGTTTAAAAATATCAGTTCTTAAAAGACAATTGTATGATTTTTTTTTACTTTACTTTAATAATTAATTTTTTAATAAATATATAAACAAACTATTAACTTGGAAGCAACGTAAAAAGCAAAAAAGCAATATAAACCAAAGTTTTGAATACTGTTTAAGAGGTCTTTTTGGATTGGCCGTGAGAACGGAATATTTTAGTATCAGTGTGTGTTAGTGTACTGTTCCGAAATTACGCACTAGATATATATATACATAAATTATTTAAATTACTTATTTTAGGAGTATAAAATAAATTCCTTATACAATGATATAATTATGAAATTGATTGTTAAAAAATTCAAACTTGATATTACTTAAAATCTGTTTAGAAAGAGTTTATTTAGTTGAAATTGAAAACTTTTTGTTAAAAGTATTGTAGATAAAACTAAAAGGTAGCTGTAATAATATAATGGGGTCTATAAATGGTACAAAAAAGCATTATAGGACTTATAATAGTAGCAAAAATATGATAAATAGTATTAAAAAAAAAAAAACTGATTTTTAAGCCAATGTCTTATTACAGCTAAGATGAGATTGTTTAGTTAAAAATAATCAAATAAAGAAGATTGTACTTGTAGGTATTGGGTAAAGTAAACTATGAAATCCTACTCCATTTCTTTAATTCATTTTCTGTACTTTCACATTTCACGTGACCTTTTTTTGATGTCTTTAGTACTTTTCAACTTTTCAGATATTATTGTTTCTCTTTCTCAGCTCTTTACCTTCTTCCCTGACCTGACCGGACCTTTTTCTTTCCTTTCTCACTTTCTTCCATTCTCACTGTACCCTCACGACCTCTCAGGATCTACTCATCGTTTAGCTCTTCTCCAAAAAAAAAAAAAAAAAAAAAAAACTCATGCTTTAGTTCTTTGTTTTCTCTCAGGAGCACTGAAATTTCTAGGAAGTGGAAGTACTCAGAAAAATATAATAAAAAAGAGCAGGGGAAGTTTCTTGTAATGTTTCCTAAAAGGAGCACTGAAATTTCATCACTTCCAAATTTCTAGGTCCTCTCCAAATTCTCTTCTCAGTCTTCTCTCTCTTCATTTGCAAATTTCAGATTGGATTCGAGCATTTTCAAAACTACGCAAGTCAGGTTGGGGATCAAGTAATTTCTTCTTCCCTAATTCATTTTCTTTTTAATCTTTCTTCAGTTCTAAATTTCTAATTGATTATTATTTGTTTTTTGGTTTTTTTAAATTTTGCATGCAGATCTATTTTTCTAATGGCTTTAGTGGACATGGAAACGAACTCGTCATCTTTCCCAAGTTCTTCTTCTTCTGCTGCTCCCCGATGGAATTATGACGTCTTTCTTAGTTTCAGAGGTGAGGACACCCGCTACAATTTTGTGGGTCATCTTTATGAAGCTTTGAGACAAAAAGGCATTCACACTTTTAAAGACGATAAAAACCTTGATAGAGGAAAACCCATCTCACCAGAGCTGTTGAAAGCAATAGAGGAGTCGAGATTTGCTATCGTCATTATCTCAAAAGACTACGCATCTTCAGCTTGGTGCTTAGATGAACTTTCACACATCATTCACTGCAAGAAAAAGACGGGAACAATTCTACCTGTTTTTTACTATGTGGATCCATCCGATATACGGAAACAACTGGGAACTTTTGAGCAGGCATTTATTGAACATGAAAAAAAGGAGAACAAAGAGAGGGTGGAGAAATGGAGAGATGCTTTGAGAGAAGTGGGCAATCTCGCTGGATGTCATTTAAAGAATACTAGGTAATTAAACTTGACTAATTATTTATTTATTTTAAATATATTCAAATGACCCACTTCATATATATAACTTTATTTGGAACCTTAAGCAGATCTACATACATGTTTCATTCTATTTCTTTCAATTTTTTCCTGAGTGGATCACTTTACATATTTTTGTTTCACTCAACTGAATTGAACATCATATATGTTATATATATATATATATATATATATATATATTTTTTTTTTTTCTGCGTGAAC
Organism: Notholithocarpus densiflorus; assembly: GCA_030021035.2. Taxonomy (NCBI): domain Eukaryota; kingdom Viridiplantae; phylum Streptophyta; class Magnoliopsida; order Fagales; family Fagaceae; genus Notholithocarpus; species Notholithocarpus densiflorus. The sequence continues at coordinate 3,230 of JARYZH020001562.1, read as the reverse complement.
TCTTGGTGGTTCAAACTCAATGCATACTATACCTTTTTCGTTGCAGGTATGAGACAGAAGACATCAAAGACATCATGGGATGGATATCACTTCACTTGAAATATGATGCATTCCCTTACATTACTAGGGACCTAGTAGGAATAAACTCTCGAATGGAGGAATTGGAGTTGCGTTTAGCTTTAGGGTCAAACGATGTTCGCTTTATAGGGATTTGGGGGATGGGGGGAATGGGCAAGACAACTCTTGCTAGAGTTGTTTATTATATGGTTTCTATTAAATTTGAAGCTTGTAGTTTTATTGAGGATGTTAGGGAAAAATCTGAAAGAGATGGTTTAGTTGGACTGCAACAGAAACTTATTTCTAATATTTTGATGGAAACAGATTTGGAAATTAGAGATAAGTATGATGGAGTTATCAAGATCAAGAATAGGTTATGTTGTAAAAGGATTCTTCTTGTCCTTGATGATGTAGATAAATTGGACCAGTTGAAATTCTTAGCTGGGGAGCATGATTGGTTTGGTCCGGGAAGTAGAATTATCATAACAACAAGAGATGAGCATGTGTTGATAGCACATAATGTAAAGGAAATATGTGAAGTTAACGGATTGAATCATGAACATTCTCTTCAACTATTTTTATCAAAAGCCTTTAAAAACAAACATGTCCTAGATGATTATTTAGAGCTGTCTGACCATTTTTTGGACTATGCTAGTGGCCTTCCATTAGCTCTTGAGGTTTTAGGTTCATTTTTGGTTGGAAAAAGTATTGTTGAATGGAAAAGTTCATTAGAGAGGCTCAAAGAATTTCCTGAGGATACCGTTCTCCAAGTACTTAAAATAAGTTTTAATGGACTCCGTGACACAGTGAAGGAAATATTCCTACATATTGCATGCTTCTTTAACCATTGGGGGAAAGATTGGGTATTAAAAATATTGGATAGTCTTGGCCTTTACCCTGTCATTGGATTGAAGGAACTCACTGATAAATCTCTCTTGAAAATAGATGTGGGTAGAGTGTGGATGCATGATTTACTAGAAGAAATGGGTAGGAACATAGTTCTTCACGAGTGCCTTGATGATCCTGGGAAGCGTAGTAGATTGTGGCATTATAAGGACATTAACAAAGTTCTAAGAAAAAATAACGTAAGAGGTTATTTAGAGAATTTAAGCTCGTTCCCTACCTTCTTGTTCAACAATTTTGAAATTTAAATTGTTATGCTAATAATATATATTGCAATTCACCAATTCCTTCTTGATTATTAGGGAATGGAAGCAGTTCAAGCCATGCAAATTATGAATACTTTTGAAGTACAACACATGCGATCTATGGGTACTCTTGAGGCCTTTTCAAAGATGTACAATCTTAAATTTCTTCAAATTAATGCTATTTTCCACGACGTTCAACATCTTCCAAATTCTTTAAGATTTCTTCATTGGACACATTATCCTTCAAAATCTTTGCCTTCAACTTTCCAGTCAGATGAGCTTGTTAGGCTTTGTTTAGAATATAGCAGAATTGAAGAACTGTGGATAGGAAGAAAGGTAATTTTGTTATTAAGTATCCTCATAACTTTGCATTTAAATTTCAATAAACCGGACACTAGGAAGCTCATTGACTTGACTTCTTTTTTAACTTTTTTTTTTTCTTATAACAGAATTTTGACAAGTTGAAGTTCATCAACTTGACATACTCCTCAAACCTGATTATATCCCCAGACTTCACTGGAGTCCCAAATCTTGAGGAATTAATTTTTGCAAATTGTCATAATTTACGCGAGCTTCACCCATCCATTGGAATTCTTAAAAAGCTTGTTCTTCTTGATCTAAAATATTGCTCAAAACTGAGTTGTCTTCCAAGCAAGTTTGAAATGGATTCCCTCGTGACTCTTGATCTTATGTGTTGCTCAATACTAGAGAAACTTCCAGAATTTATGGGAAACATGGAATACTTACAGAGGCTTACTCTGAATGACACGGCTATTTTGGAACTACCTTCATTAGTTGGAGGCTTGATTGGCCTGACTTCATTAATTATCAAGGGTTGCAACAATCTTGTATGCCTTCCTAACACCATTTGCAGTTTAAAATCACTTGAAAGTCTTGATCTTTGTGGGTGCTCAAATTTGGACAACTTGCCAGAGAACCTAGGGAATCTCAAAGGTCTCAAGAACCTTCACTTGAGTGGAACAGCTATAAAAGAGCTGCCTTCATCAATTGATGGTTTGACAACCCTTACTTCTTTGACTCTTAACAATTGTAAGAATCTTGTGTGTCTTCCTAGCACCATTTGTAGTTTGAATTCGCTTGTATGGCTTGATCTTTGTGGGTGTTCAAATTTTGGCAACTTGCCGGAGAACCTAGGGAATCTCAAAGGTCTCAAGGAGCTTGATTTGAGTGGAATAGCTATAAAAGAGCTGCCTTCATCAATTGATGGTTTGACAACCCTTACTTTATTGATTCTCAAAGATTGTAAGAATCTTATGTGTCTTCCTAGGACCATTTGTAGTTTGAATTCGCTTGAACGCCTCAATCTTTGTGGGTGCTCAAATTTTGACAACTTGCCGGAGAACCTAGGGAATCTCAAAGGTCTCAATCGTCTTGATTTGAGTGGAACAGCTATAAAAGAGCTGCCTTCATCAATTGATGGTTTGACAACCCTTACTTTTTTGACTCTTAACAATTGTAAGAATCTTGTGTGTCTTCCTTGCACCATTTGTAGTTTGAATTCGCTTGTATGGCTTGATCTTTGTGGGTGCTCAAATTTTGACAACTTGCCGGAGAACCTAGGGAATCTCAAACGTCTCAAGGAGCTTCATTTGAGTGGAACAGCTATAAAAGTGCTGCCTTCATCAATTGATGGTTTGACAACCCTTACTGCATTGACTCTCACAGATTGTAAGAATCTTGTGTGTCTTCCTAGCACCATTTGTAGTTTGAATTGGCTTGAATTCCTTGATCTTTGGGGGTGCTCAAATTTTGACAACTTGCCGGAGAACCTAGGGAATCTCATAGGTCTCACGAAGCTTGATTTGAGTGGGACAGTTATAAAAGAGTTTCCTTCATCAATTGATGGTTTGGCATACCTTACTTCATTGACTCTCAACGATTGTAAGAATCTTGTGTGTCTTCCTAACACCATTTGTAGTTTGAATTCGCTAGAATGCCTTGTTCTTTGTGGGTGCTTAAATTTTGACAACTTGCCGGAGAACCTAGGGAATCTCAAAGGTCTCC
>JARYZH020001561.1:0-26334 GCA_030021035.2 Notholithocarpus densiflorus | reverse complement strand
ATATGTTTCTGCATATAAATTGTAGTGGCATACTGTTACTATTACAAGTGATTGATATTATGAGAGCTGGAGCTTACTTTTTTATTTCAAATTTTGATGCCTTATGTTAAATCTTAAATATCTTTGATTCTACTGTCATTCTTTAGAAATACCACAACTGAGGGAGATATTCTTTGTGAGATATTTAGAGGATATTATCCACCAAAACAACCTTTTGTTTTCGCTACTATACAACAAAAACCAAGCCTTAGTCCCAAATTTTTTTGGGTTTGGTTTTGGATCTCAATATACTAGTCAGGGTCGGTCACTATATTAGTTTTCGTCATTCTATTTTATCACTACTATAATTATTGCATTTTTTTTTTTATAATGTTACCTGCAATTACTAATGTTGTTAATATTGATTTTTTGAATGAGGTTATTATTCACTTTGTTACCAAGAAAGTTCCTTCACTTCACCTCAAGGCAATGCATTTCTTTGTTGAATGGTTGGATTTAGGTTGAAGCATCAGGTTTGCATTGGTGGTGGATGTTTGCTGCTCTTTCGTTGTTGTTGTATTGTATGTAGATAGATTTGAATCCAGGATTTGTTTGATATTGTATCTTCAGCTAGTTTGTCGTTTCTATTGCAATGACAAAGGTAGGATTAGCGAATCGTTCTCAAAGTCAAGAAGTCGCAGTCCTCGGAGAAGGTAACTTTCATTTTCTTTTTCATCTCAATTTTGGAACACTTCTTTATACTCGATAGAATTTCAACTGAGCTTTTGGTCTTTATATGCTTGATATTGTAGTGTGCCAAAACTAATTGGAGCACAATTAGTTAGCCATGTTAAATTTATGCAATTCGCTCACTGAATTTATCATTTTAAGAAGATTTTTACTTCTTATGTCATGTCATAAGATTATGAATTATGCTGCATTTCTTTCAGAATCAAAGACACAAACAAGCCTGCTTATAGTGTTCATGTCCTTGCACTTAATGTATGTGTTTGTCTAATGGATTCCTCTTAGTTACTTGGGACTCTAGGCTCTTGCTCATGGTTTATTTGTTGAGAATTTAATTTTATCATCTATTGGATAGCTGAGAAATCTAATTAAAAAATAATGGATTAGATATTCATTTTTAAGCCTTTTCTTGTTTTGGTTTTTAATGAAAATATCCTACTAATCCATGCAGTAGTATTATTGTAATTAGAGTGTTATCTTTATTTATTTTCATGTCAATAGATCCTGACTGAAATGGTTATCAAAGGGAATTTAAAAGAAATTCAAGATGCTTTTCATTGTAGCACTAAGTCTGTTACCGGGCAGAGTTCATTTGTGATCTCATCCAAAGATTTCTGAGCTTTCTGATGTAACACTTGCAAAAATTTAAGCATATGTAAATAATTCTAAAGCTTTAGCTTTAAATAGCTTTATTGGCTAAGTCATTCGGGTTCAAGAAAATCTACCAGAAACCCGAATGATAGATTGGAATTGAAACTAGTACTCAATCCAAATAATATTACGCTTCAAATTTCTTTCTATTCAATGTCACTATGATGTAAGTGTCTCTCTATTCAATGTCACAATATTAAACCATATATGGTGTAAGTCTCTTTCTATTCAATGTCACTAACCAATATTGCACATTACACAAACCTATTATTTATAGTTGATATGACATAAAAACTTTTTGTAGCATGATGATAGATCCTGGACCCATTGATCGTAGTGTATTGACGGAATAAGTTAAATTTCGATCTGAGTTATTGTGGAACCCTGGGGGACAGGTAATTGCATGAGTTTTCTTGTACTATGCATTCATGTCACAACTCTAATTAGCTATAAATACTAAATATTTGCATAAGATTTTTATTTATTGTTATAATATTTGTAGGATCCTCCTGGCACACTGGATTGTCAAAGTCGCCATGAAGAGTTAACACTTCGAGTTCCTATGGTAGATGATCGTGTCCTTGCCATTGTGAGGTTGCTTGGTCTAGAAGGTCTGCATTTGGTCCCATCCATACAGCTTGACCATGCATTGATCACTGCATTTGTAGAGTGATGGCGCCCAGAGACCCATACATTCCACCTACCACATGGTGAGATGACGATCACATTGCAAGATGTGGAAGTTTTCATGGGGTTGCCCATCGAGGGTGAGGCAATGGTTGGGCCCACTAAAAGAACTTGGACAAATGTGTGTGCTGAAATGCTTGGAATTCAAATTCCAAATGATGATCAAACTGTGCTATAAGGTCAAAGGATTCTGATACCCACACTTGTCGAAGGAATCAGACAACCACTGCCTCCGGATGCCAATGAGATTCAAGTTCATCAGTACGCTCGCTGCTATATACTAGCCCTACTAGGGGATATGATATTTCTTGACAAGTCCGGAGATAGGGTCCATCTCATGTGGTTAGAGTTCATGCAAAACCTTCGTAATCCACGCAAGTATAGTTAGGGTAGTGCAACTTTATCATGGTTGTACAGACAGTTATGCAATGCAACTGACAAGAAGGCAAAGCAGATTGGCGGACCATTGATTTTGGTCCAATTGTGGATTTATGTCAGGTTCTCACATATGTCCCCACTGATGGTGCCCCAACCCGAGGGTGTTTATGGTCTACCACTACCACCAATTCCTCTTACTATGAAGTAAGTATATATTGCATAATTAGTGTGCTATCATGTATTATGCCACATTTTTATACCTAAACGACTAATGACCATGCGATGTTACCTGCTTGTAGGTGGGCAGGGGCGATGAGTACAAAGAATGCTCCCATGCACGTGCTTTCCGCATATCGCAATCAGATTTTGGAGATCCTTTATTTTGCTGGTGTGATCTGCAAGTACATATGTATGAAGTTCTTTGGCAAGAAAATTGGAATCCATCATTCTGCCATCTTTGTTCACCCCAACTGATGGACAAGTGTAAGGACCGCCGTATACTGTGACGGTCCATAACCCATTAAGCTTCCGTTGCAAGAATGCTCGGACTTTCCATGCACATGACTCATTCGCGCACTTTACACACAATCTTTGCTGGTTGGACTGCTCAGTTATATAATTCTTGTTGTTATCCATAGAGTAAACTATTAATGCCTGTCTCACCGCCTCTTTATTAGGGAAAATCAACCCTTTGCTAAAATTCATTCCCCGCACCCAACTTGATGAAAATAGTATCTTAACATTTGAAGGATCAACTATATTATCCCAAGTGTTTGCATGGAATGACGGGCCATGAGCTTCATATGTAGGGACTGCAAGCTGCACACCTATACCATTGCCTATATCATCTTGAAACTCTATAGCATCATCATCATGATCATCCACGACATCATGAAGGACATTGTCAACATTTTCATAGTTTATAGTATTCTCGTGAAAGTCATCTCTCCCAATCATCTCTTCATACTCACGTCTACCATGATCAATATCGTCTTCGTCTTCGTCTTCCCTCCCTAGAGATTGAATACATTCTTGTTGATAACTAGATTCGCAAACCTCCATTGGAGTTGGTGTCTCTTGGCATGGTGGTGTATAACCCCCAACTGTGGTGCACGGGTAAAAGTCGGATAACTATCCGTATGTAATGATTGGAATTCTTCCCTGCCACCACCCTCCAAAGTTGTTTGTTGCACATCTTCACCACCAACTTCTATACGAGGCTCCACACTTATATACAACTCGGTAGCTTTTAATAGGGGCGTAGAATTTATCATGTCAAACATAATCTTAACATGCTTGTCTCCTTTTATTTCAATAGACGTGAAGACAATACGGTCATTGAACACTGCATGAGGAGCACGATATATAATTTTTATGTCATGCAACCGACGGTCCAAATCCAGCTCTTTCATAATTTTCTTTTTCAACTTCTTCAAATTGATCTCCCGCCGTTTTTTTAGCTGAATAATCTCTAACTTTTTACCAGGCCCTTCATATGTCACTCCATAAGTCACATCACTGCAGAGCTCCCCACCATAATATAGATATAAATCAATCGAACTCATTACAAGCCTATAAGTCAAATAAGTTTACTAAAAGTTAGTGACGAATATTAACTCAAGGCAAATATAAAGATAACATTGTATAGTTCACCAAACAATTATAAACAAAATTTTAAACTCAAACAAATTTGTACATGGTCGCTAACCTTAAAAAATTAATATTTGTTACACCTTACAACTAACAAACCATTACACATTACAACACATTGCAAATAAATAACATGTTACCCATTAAAAAATTTGTACATGTTACACATTGCAACTAACAACCCATTACAAAGCACAAATAACAAATGCAAAAAACAATAATAACAATGATAATAAATTACTATTACAAACAACACATTACTCATCAACAATATAAAAATGGTATGTGTATATATATATATATATATATATATATATCTACCAAATGAAAAAGTGAGTATATATATTAGCCATCTAACCAAAAAAAAAATTAAAATGGTTTGAACATTACAACTAACAAACCATTACACATTACAACACATTGCAAATAAATAACATGTTACCCATTAAAAAATTTGTACATGTTACACATTGCAACTAACAACCCATTACAAAGCACAAATAACAAATGCAAAAAAAAAAATAATAATGATAATAAATTACTATTACAAACAACACATTACTCATCAATAATATAAAAGTGGTATGTGTACATATCTACCAAATGAAAAAGTGAGTATACTAGCCAGGTCTAACCCAAAAAAAAATTTGTACATGGTCGCTAACCTTAATTTTTTAAGGTTAGCGACCATGTACAAATTTGTTTGAGTTTAAAATTTTGTTTATAATTGTTTGGTGAACTATACAATGTTATCTTTATATTTGCCTTGAGTTAATATTTTGTAGTTCATATCGAATAAAGGTGTAGTAGGCCCAACCTCAACGGGGCTCACAACCTATTTGTAATCTGGGTATAGGATTTCCTACTTTGGGTCGTTCTCAGCACAGAGACTCTGCCAAGCTGATCTCTCACTCCCTTACTTTCCTGCTTCCAGCCTCTCCCCCAAAATCCCTCTCTTTTCCTCCCTTTTCCCTCCCCTACTTTGTACCCAACTTATTGTATTTATAGCCTCAGATTAGTGGAAGGATCATGATTACTGCCACAGTTAGTGCAATTGGGGGTCCAATATTGTTAATTTTAAGTGGGTTTAGGTGGGAGTGGCTTTGGAAATGGCTCCCACTTCGTGATATATGCTCGGCAGTGACGCTTCCCGGGCCCCGCCGGGCAAGTGCATACGGCCGGTGATGACATGCCGAGCACAATTATACGACATGGTTAAAAGAGGACCGGCGTCAGCTTCTCGTCCGTTAGCCTTTCTCGGAATACTCCGAGCATGGTCACGTATCTTTCACGAGTGGGGGCTGGTATTCTGGGCCCGGTAAAAGTCGAGGCGCTGGCCCATATCTTTGACCTATGCCCTAAGGCCCAAATGGGCCTGGGTACCAGGGGGCCGTACATTAGCCCCCCCTTGATTCGTGTTCGGCCCTCGGAGCGAATCAAGGATCTTTCGAGGCAGCAGTTACCCGAGTAACTCAACGGGCGTATTTCAGAACGGTTTCAGTGATCCATTAATGCATTTCTCAAAAGGCGTGTCACGTCTGACCTTCCGTTTCGGCTGCCATCATTGCCTGTCGATTCACGTGTCAGTTGTCTTTGGTATCCGAAACGTTGTGTTATCTCATTGCTAATTAATCCTCATTAATTGTCCATTAGTCGTTGCCTGTCCTTCCCTGGCCTCTATAAATAGCCTGTTTTCATCATTCTTCTCACTTGTTCACTCTTCTTTCCCTGAAATTTCTCTCTGCCGAGCATTTATCAGCGCCATTGCCCGTCAATCCAGAACTCTCTCCTCCCTTAGAGCCAAAAGTAAGTCTGCTTCCTTTTTCCCTTATTTTAATTTCATTTCTCCGAATTCTCTTCTAGTTCTAATCCCCTAGGATGGGTTATGCTCACCTTCTGAACGCTGGTTCTTCCCTGGCTGCCTTTCGGCGAAAGTACAACGTCCCCGATGACGTGGAGGTGGCGTACTGCCACGAAAGTGAAATCATCCTCCACAGAGGGGCGGGCATCGCCTTTTTCCCTTTGATGTCTATTTTAGAGGGTGGGGTTAGGTTTCCCATAGATCCTCTCCTTCTAGTCAACCTAAGATACTACGAGCTGAGTCCCGAGCAACTCCCCCCAAATTTTTACCAGGTAGTGAGCTGCGTGAGTAGGTTAAACCAAACGTTCGGTCTGCAACTAGACTAGCACGATATAAACCACATGTACAGTTTATGCGGAAAAAAGAAATCCAATTACAATTTAAAGGTTAGGGACATGAGGGTACGGCTGATTTCATGCCTGCCCGATTCTAATAGATATTCGGCCGGGGAGTTCGTCCGGGTGCGCGGCAAATGGTTTGTCGGCGATATCCCTCCCCCACTCACACGGCGTGAAGTTGGTTCGTCTCGATTCATAGTTTGTGTTACTTCCTTTGTAATTGCTGTATTTGTGCTAGTACTAACTCGTTTCTCCCCTCTTTGCAGACGGTTCGGTGTTTACCCAGGACATCAGAACTGTTCACGTACGGGACCTAAATTTCGTTCTTAGGTCCGAAATCTTCGTTCATTGGGACGGGCAGCTCCGGGCGTCTCACCTCATACTCGGTGTGGACCCCGTGTATTCTACTTGGTAGTCGTTCGGCCAGGATCTCCTGGTGGACAGCCCTCTGCTTTCCTATATAGACGTTCGGCACGCGAACTTTCTTCCACCGAAGCTTACTGTAGGCGAAGCTCGGGATATTGGCCGGCGTTATACGTGCTCGGATGAGTTAGCTCCCATAAGAGACGAATCGGCCGAAGTAGCGTCTCGCCGCCTCCGGGAACTTGCCCACGAAGCCGTTCAGCCCGAAGAGCCCGTCGAGCCTGAAGCTCCTGTTCAAGAGCCTGAGCACGTGGCCACCGAATCCAGCAGCTCTTCGAGAAACCCTCCTGCCCCGGGTGAAGAAATGGTGACCCGCCGGACTTTGTCAGTGAGCTGGTTTATTCTCGGCGCTTCCTCGGTAGCACAACAGCAGCCCCCTCAAGGGCGTGGCCCACCTCCACCTGCTCCTCCCCCTCCCCCAAGCAATGCACGGGCTCGTAAGAGACCATGGACCGTAGAGCCGACATCTGCTAGCCCGAGCGGTGCTCAAGCCCGAACTCCCCTTTCATCGTCGAGGGGTGTGACCATCCAGGAGCCCCCGGTTCCGATAGGGACACTCGTGGCGTCCTCATCCCGATCAGCACCGGCGTGGCAGCCTAGTTTCGAGCTGGATGGCAAGCCGCTCCCTGCCGATGCCAGCGTTCGGGTATGGGACAAGAGGGAAGGAGGTCGCGTTGCCCAGAGCCTAGCTCACGGTCTTCTTCTTCCCGAGGACGTGAGCACCTTCGCAGATGGGACGGATGATTCTATGGGGCGGAGGCTGTAGTGGCATACGATAGCGGTAACTTTTCCTTAAATTTTCTGCTTTCATATGCTCTCTATATTTTCGTATATAGTTTTCCGTATTGCCGTTCATATTTTTGTCATTCCAACCAGGCTGCTCAACTGTCTCACGTCTTGAACGAGCGGTTGAAAGACCTTTCTGAGGAGGCTACTTGGGAAAAGGCTGGCAGGGATGCAGCCGTCAAAACAGCGAAAGAAAAAACAAAAGTTGTTGACGCGGCTGAGAAGAGAGCAGCCGCCGAGGGGAAGGCCCCGGAGCTGTTGGAGAAAAGGTTGGAGGAGCTGGCCACGGAACGCAACGAAGCGGACCTGAAGCTGGCTGAAGCGGTGAGTCTGAATGCTGCCCTGACCGAGAAGGTGACCGACCTGCAAGCCGCTTTGGAGGCTTGTGAGAATAAGTGGTACAATGAGGGATTCGCCGACGCCGAGGAGGGTGTGGAGCCGATTGTTAGAGAGGCTCGACGGCTATCTTTCCAAGAGGGGTGGATGGCTGCTCTGCATGCTTCAGGGGTGCCCGAAGACTCCCACCTGAGAGACCCTGGCGTGATCACCTTTCCAGACTCCCAACCCGCTGCGCAGAACCCTGCGGGACCGATTGATGAGGAGGAGACGGACAGCCTGAGGGAGCTGGTAGAGCAGATTGATGCCCATGTGGAAGTACTTGGGACGGAGGCTACCAGCAACCCTCCCCCTACCTCCGAGTAGTCGCCTTCCGAGGTGCCAGCCGAGACGCAGCCCGTGGACCTCACCGTCTGATAACCAAGTTTAATTTCTGTTGCCAAGCTTATTTGCCTATGTCACCGGGGTGTGGTGACTAAACAATTTATATAGTTCCTAGGTTTAACTTTTACTTCGTCAAGTTTTAAGGATGGAATAATTTGTTTTTATACCCAGTTTATTTGCCTTGTCCGCTCTTATGACTGCTAAATATTATGTTTGCTTTTATGACTGTTGAATGTTATGTTTGCCTTTACGCTTGCTTGTCCATAGTCTTTGCTTCTTTTTTCCCGTCCAAAGGTTAAATCTAACCTTGCTCAGTGATGGGGATCGAACTGAGGGCAGGGTTCGTGTCCTTTGGAACTTCTGGACCAACGTGTCCAGTTACTCGGTGATTGGGTTCGAGTCGAGAAGCAGGCTTTTCGTCCCTAGTGTGACCCATTTAGATTAAAGTTTCAACCTGCTTGGTGATGGGGATCGAGCCGGGAATCAGGCTTTCGTCCTTAGAACCTTTTATATTAAGGTTTCAGCCTGCTCGGCGACAGGGATTGAACCGGGAAGCAGGCTTCTGCCCTTAGTGTCAATACTTTAGGTTAAGGTTTCCACCTGCTCGGTGATAGGGATCGAACCGAGTAAACTATAAAATAAATTCTCTATATTTCGAAGTAAATGACTAAATGAAGAGTATCCTAGCTTTTATATATATATATATATATATATATGAAGTTCAAAATTCTCAAAAAAGAATTCTTCTTTATTATTATTATTTTTTTTTGGGAAATAAATCACAATTATCACACCATCTAGGTTAAGGTTTCCACCTGCTCGGTGATAGGGATCGAACCGAGAAGTAGGCTTCTGTCCTTAGAACCTTTTAGATTAATTTTTCCGCCTGCTCGGTGATAGGGATTGAACCGAGAAGCAGGCTTCTCATCGGCTCAGATGGGATTTGAGAAGTTGAACACGACAATGTGAACGAGAAACAGTAATACAGGACAAAACACATCTGCGTTATAATTTACCCTTGCCTTAGTTTACAATCGATCAGTGATAAAACCTCTTCAAATTATATATGTTCCACGGTCGGGGGAGCGGTCTCTCGTCTAGACCCTCTAGGTAATACGACCCTGCGCCCGCGACAGCAGTGACTCTGTAGGGTCCCTCCCAGGTTGGGGCCAGCTTCCCAGCGTTCGTGTCTCGCATGTTCCCCACCGCCTTTCGTAGCACCAGGTCCCCGGTGCTGAATTCCCTGGCCTTTATATCTTGGTTGTACCGCCGCGCTATGCATTGTTGATACTCGGCTAGACGTACCATGGCCGCTTCCCGGAATTCGTCTAACAGGTCTAAATGCTTAGTCATCCGCGAACCGTTTAGTGCCGGATTGAATCCGCCCACCCGCGCACTGCACAGGTTTACTTCAGCCGGTATCACAGCCTCTGCTCCGTACGTCATGGAAAATGGGGTTTCTCCCGTGGAACGCCTGGGCGTTGTCCGGTAAGCCCACAACACATTATACAGTTCCTCGGCCCACCTACCTTTCGCCCCGTCCAACCTTTTCTTCAGCCCGTTCAAAATTGTCTTATTAACAGCTTCAGCTTGCCCATTGCTTTGAGGATAGGCTGGGGTAGAGTATCTATTCTTGATGCCGAGATTGGAGCAGAATTCGCGGAAGGCCTTGCTATCAAACTGCAGACCATTATCCGAAATAAGAGAGTCCGACACTCCAAACCTAGTGACTATATTTTTCCATACGAACTTTTTGACGTCTGCGTCTCGAATGTTGGCCAGCGCCTCCGCTTCTGCCCATTTAGTGAAGTAATCCACTGCCACCAGAACGAACCGCCTATTGCCGGTGGCACAGGGAAACGGACCCAAAATATCCAGCCCTCACTGCGCAAAAGGCCAGGGACTGCCGACCGGGTTCAGATGTCCCGCTGGCTGGTGTATCAAGGGGGCATGCCTTTGGCACCTTTTACACTTTCGCACGTATTCGGCAGCATCTTGTTGCATCTTCGGCCACCAAAATCCCTGTGGCATTGCTCGGTGGGCCAACGAACGTCCCCCCACGTGGCCGCCACACACACCTTCATGTAGTTCGGCTAGCAATTTGTTTGCTTTTCCGGGATGTAGGCACAATAGATACGGCCCCCCGAAGGATCTTCGATAGAGCTTCTTCTCTGCAGATAACCAATAGCGAGGGGCTGCCCGTCGGACTTTGCCGGCCTCCTTCTCGTCATCCGGAAGACGATCTTCGGACAAGAAGTCCACAATCGGGTCCATCGAACAGGGGTCACACGCCAAAATTGTAGCAACACTGACCCTGCTGATGTCAGCGTTGGTCACTTCCCTGATACTCGGTTCCGTTACGAGCTCTACCTTAATCATTCGAGGGACGCCGTCAGTTATTGCCGAGGCTAACGTAGCCAAGGAGTCGGCATGCTTGTTCTGCCCTCGGGTAATCTGGACCACCTTCGCCATAGAGAACTTGTCCATGACCCGTTTTACTACCCGTAAGTACTCCTTCATCCGTGGATCGCGAGCTTCAAAACTGCCTTGGACTTGGTTGACAACCAGTCGTGAATCCGAGTAGGCCTCCACTTCCCGAGCACCCAGACTTAAGACGACATTTAACCCGGCGATCAAAGCCTCATACTCGGCCTCGTTATTTGAGGCCTTAAACCCCAATCTGAGTGAGTGCTCCAACCGTATTTTCTCCGGAGTGACAATCACAATCCCAGCACCAGCCCTCATGGCGCTCGAGGCTCCGTCCACGAACACTTTCCACGGTAGACATTCTATGTGGCAAACCATCTCCCCTTCAGTCCTGGGGGAAAACTCAGCTACGAAATCTGCAAAAACCTGTCCTTTCACCGAATTCCTCGGCCTAAACCTTATGTCAAAGGCCCCGAGCCAAGTCCCCCATTTGGCGATCCGCCCCGTGAAGTCGGACCTTCTTAACAATGATTGCAAAGGATACCCCGTCAACACGTACACGGTATGAGCCTGAAAATAGTGGGGTAACTTCCTCGTGGCGTGAACTAGGGCGAACATCAGCTTCTCTAAAGGCAGGTATCTGGTCTCGGCATCGACCAGGGTTTTGCTGATGTAATATATTGGATGCTGGACTCCTTTATCTTTCAAGAGCACGGCACTTACGGCGTGATCGGAAACAGATAGATACATGAATAGGTCCTCTCCGGGGTCCGGGGCTGTCAACATGGGTGCCTGGGTCAAATACGCTTTGAGATCCTAGAAAGCTCTTTCACACTCCTCGTCCCATTGAAATCCCTTCCATTTCTTTAGAAGCTGGTAAAATGGCCGGCAACGATCGGCGAATTTAGAAATAAACCGATTAAGGGCGGCTAACATTCCGGTCAAGACTTGTACTTCCTTGGGGTTGCTCGGGGACTTCAGGCGCTTCACGGCTTCAATTTGTTCGGGGTTGACTTCAATTCCTCGGCCAGTTATTAGATATCCTAGAAACTTACCGGCATTTACCCCGAAAGCACATTTCTCAACATTAAGACGTAGCTTATGCTGCCGTAGTACTTCGAACACCCCCTGGAGGTCTTCAATATGCCGACTTTCCTGTTTACTCTTTACTACCATGTCGTCAATGTACACTTCGACCGTGCACCCAATCTTATCTCGAAACATTCTCGTCATCATTCGCTGATAGGTGGCACCGGCATTTTTTAACCCAAAGGGCATCACGGTGTAGTGGTAGTTGGCATCCGAAGCAATGAATGCAGTCTTTTCTTGATCCTCGGGCGCTAGTGCAATCTGGTGGTATCCTTGAAAGGCGTCAAGGAAACTCATCCTCGGGTGGCCATACGTAGAGTCCACCAATTGATCAATCTTTGGCATTGGGAACGGATCTTTTGGACATGCTCGGTTTAAGTCCGTGAAATCCACACACACCCTCCACTTGCCGCTCTTCTTTTTTACAACGACGGTATTCGCCAACCACTCCGGGAAATAAATCTCCTTTATTGCCCCAGCCTCCTTCAGCTTGTGAACTTCTGACTTAACTGCTTCGATGTGCTCCCTAGCCGATCTCCTCGGTCTCTGCTTCTTAGGAGGAAATGATGGGTCTACGTTGAGTCTATGGCTGATAAATTCGGGGTCGACCCCGGGTACTTCATACGGGGACCAGGCAAATACATCTGCATTCTGTACAAGTAGCAACAGCGTCTCTACTCTATCCTGCTCCCCCATGCTTGCACCTACTTGAAAGTACCTATCGTTGTCCGGCAATATCTGGACTCTGATCAACTCCTTGGGACAACTAGCCCCCATTTTCCCTTGGGGCTCCTGTAATTGCTATAACGATGCATCTTCCGCGGTCTGTTCAACCTGTTTGTCCTTCCAGCTGACTGCCGTGACCAGGCATTGTCTGGCAACCCTCTGACTTCCTCGGACTATTGCTACTCCATGTTTCGGTAGGAAACTTGATTTTCACATGTAATGTGGACGGTACAGCTCCCATGACGTGGATCCACGGCCTTCCCAGTATGGCCGTGTACGGAGAAAATGAACTGACTACGATGAAGGTTACCATCACCTCCTTCCCTTCCATGCTAACGGGAAGGGAAATTTGTCCCTCGGGAATCACGACCCTTCCGTCAAACGAAACGAGCGGCGTGTCATACTTCGCCAGATCCTGGCTCTTCAACCCGAGTCCCTTGAACAAGTCCGGGTACATCACGTCGGCCCCGCTTCCCTGATCTATCATCACCCTCTTGACCAGGAAGCCACTTACCCGTGCCGAGACTACCAGTGCGTCGTCATGCGGCTGAATTGTTCCCTCCAAATCCTCCTCATCAAAAGCTAGAACCTCCCGAGCAAGTTTTGCCCTCTTCTCGGGTGGTGTCCCATCTGGGGAACTCTTTGCTGGTACAACGGTCAATACCCCTTTTTTGGCCGCGGTAGTATTCCTCGGGGCTGCGTGTATTACCTCAATCACTCCCAAGGGCGGGGGGAGAGGGACTCTTCCCTGCTGAGCGCCGTGCCCGGTGCCCCGATTTTCAGGATCCGCCACAAATTCCTTCAAGTGTCCCGCCTTCACCAACTGTTCCAAATGGTCTTTCAACACACGGCACTGCTCGGTGGTGTGTCATTTGTCTTTGTGATAGGTGCAGTAGAGGTTTTGGTTTCTTCGAGAGGGGTCACCTCCCATCTTGTTCGGCCATCTGAAGTAAGGCTCGCCTTTGATTCGATCTACAATTCTATGCACGGGCTCTTTAAATGTCACGTTTACCTCGCCCAGCTGCCATTCCGGTCCCTGTGCCCTCGAATCTTTCCGAGGCCTCAGCTGGAAACCACTTTGCCGAGGACGGTTCATCAACGGGGCCTTACCTTTACTTTGCATCCTATCATCCTCTAGGCGCTTGTATTCCTCAATTCGCCTCATGAGCTGCCTCATATCCTCGGGGGGTTTCTTCGTTAATGACTCACGTAGTTCGGAATCTTCGGGTAGCCCCATTCTGAAGGTGCTGGCAGCAATCTTCTCGTTCCCCCCACCGATCTCATTATAAAGCTCCCAGTACCGACTGGCGTAATTGCGAAGGGTCTCGCCGACCCTCATTTTCATTGACAACAGAGCATCCACTGGTTGTGGCACCCGACTACAAGTCATGAACCGAACGCCGAATTCTTGGATCAGCTCGGCGAAACTGTGGATGGAGCCCTTCCTCAACCCGTTGAACCATCTCAGAGCGGTCGATCCGAGGCTTGAGGGAAACACCTTGCACATTAATGCATCATTGTGCGAATGCAAAGACATCATGTGGATGTAATGGCTGACGTGCTCCACCGGATCCGTTTTCCCGTCATAGGTGTTGAAGGGTGGGCGCGTGAATCGGCTCGGCATTAGGGCGCGTTCAATACCGTCCGAGAAAAGTGACCGGGCAGCTCTTCGTAGAGCCCTACTCATCGCATCCATGGCGGCATTACGGGGTCGTCGCTCTTTGGGGGAGTCTGAACCCCGGTCTGCATACTCCCGAGAGCGTGAGCGATCCCTACGACGGTGTGATTCCTGCGAATGTGAGCGTTCCCGGTGACGACGGGATTCTTGTGAACGCGAACGGTCCCGCCGTCGACGGGAGCCAGATTGATCGGACCCCGTCTTGTGACGGTTTTCCCCCGTAGCCGACCTTCTATCTTGGTTTCCTCGGTTTCTTCTCTGGTATCTGCCTTCTGCCTGCAACTCCAGATCTCTTACCAAATTGCGTAATCGTTCGAGCTCCTCATCTCTGTCGCCAAATTGCTGGCGTCCCAAGGCCTCTGACGCCGTTTGTCGAGTCTGGTATGACCCTTCCCCGAGACCCGAACGTTCCTCCTCATGCTCTCGCCCCCTATCTTCGCGTCCCTTTTGCCTCCGTTCTCGCCAGGAAGATCCCCGAGAAGCCCCCTGGAACCACTCGCCGCGCGGCCCTCCGGGCGTCTATCAGACATTCTCTCGAGATTGAGTCTCTTCGGAACCACGGCGTTGTAGGAGATTCCCACAGACGGCGCCAATTGTGCGTGCCTTTGAGGTGTAGTAGGCCCAACCTTAACGGGGCTCACAACCTATTTGTAATATGGGTATAGGATTTCCTACTTTGGGTCGTTCTCGGCACAGAGACTCTGCCAAGCTGATCTCTCACTCCCTCACTTTCCTGCTTCCAGCCTCTCCCCCAAA
The DNA here is from genome assembly GCA_030021035.2 of Notholithocarpus densiflorus. Classification (NCBI taxonomy): domain Eukaryota; kingdom Viridiplantae; phylum Streptophyta; class Magnoliopsida; order Fagales; family Fagaceae; genus Notholithocarpus; species Notholithocarpus densiflorus. The sequence goes on along the minus strand of JARYZH020001561.1, from coordinate 11,438 downwards.
ATCCCTCTCTTTTCCTCCCTTTTCCCTCCCCTACTTTGTACCCAATTTATTGTATTTATAGCCTCAGATTAGTGGAAGGATATGATTACTGCCACAGTTAGTGCAATTGGGGGTCCAATATTGTTAATTGTAAGTGGGTTTAGGTGGGAGTGGCTTTGGAAATGGCTCCCACTTCGTGATATATGCTCGGCAGTGACGCTTCCCGGGCCCCGCCGGGCAAGTGCATACGGCCGGTGATGACATACCGAGCACAATTATACGGCATGGTTAAAAGAGAACCGGCGTCAGCTTCTCGTCCGTTAGCCTTTCTCGGAATACTCCGAGCATGGTCACGTATCTTTCACGAGTGGGGGTTGGTATTCTGGGCCCGGTAAAAGTCGAGGCGCTGGCCCATATCTTTGACCTATGCCCTAAGGCCCAAATGGGCCTGGGTACTAGGGGGCCATACAACACCAATGAACTATGGTTCATTTCCCACTATCCCCTTTAGCTTCCATACAAGAATTTACTCTTACATTCACTAATCACTGGTTTATTTATTAAAAAAGTCAATAACAAGTAATACCTTGAGAATTAGTCACACTGTTGTAGCTAGTATAAGATAAAATTCAGTAATTACTTGAAGGAATGTACTTCATATTGATTTGGTATTTTGAAAAGCATTTATGGTTTTTTTTTTTTTTCCCATGTTGATGAACATGAACTGTTTAGTTTCATATCTATTTCTCATCCTATTGCTGGATAGGAGTTAGGTTGGATGAAATAATTAAATAATTGTGAACTTACTCTGATAATATATTTATATTCTTAACTATGTTATTCTTAATAAATTTTATTTATTTTTAATTATTTACTAATAATGAAGAATAATTAAAAATTATTTTGAAAAGAAATTATAAAGTATCCGCACATGTAGGCAGGATATGGTCTAATATTTTCAATAGTAGTACACAATAATACAAGAGAGAGAGAGAGAAGCTATTTCTCAATTCTTGTACACAAAAATACATGTGAGAGAGAGAGAGAGAGAGAGAGAAATTAGTGGTACTAGGAAATGATACTAGATACATTCATTGAAGTGGAGCTCATATTTTTTCCATAAAATGAGAGCACTAGTGTTGGCCGAGCTTTGGAAGAAAAAGTAAAAAGATAGTTCTTTTTATGCAAATGCAGCTAATTTGGGCTTGGGGGGATTCACCAAGCAAGTGTCAAGGAGGGCATCGACTGAAGTGTATTTGTGATCAGGATATAATTGGGAGGCCTCCAAGTCATTAGCAGTGAGTTCAAAGCTTGTCTGATCCCCTTTGATGAATATGTTGTGTAGGATAGCCACAGGTACATTGTCCGGGAATGGTAGTGCTGCAAAGGAAGGAACAATAATTTGAGTTTACAATCTTAAGTAATATCATATTATCATGTTTATGTGCTAAGAGAGAAAGATGAATTAATTAATGATCTATAATCAAGAACTCTGTAGCTCAATCGGTACTTTTTGGTGTTTTAAACGTATCAGTTAACTAACCTTCCTTTTGACACTTATATAATTAAACCATTAATTTTTGGAAAAATACTATTACACACACTAATGCAGACACACTTACACGCTCTTTACTTTTTAACCGAAGTCACGGTTTTAGTTTAAAGTGAAAAACAACGTGTGTGTGTCTCTTAATTTTTCATCAATCTAATTAATGTAAACAGTAACAATAAATAAATTAATGTATTCAACATGGTTAATTTCTCTTAATAAACTACTAGTCGAGGCCAGGCTAGCGAGTCGACAGAGGAAAAGCTGCACATGTCTACGTGCAAGTATTCGGTTTTGTTTTGGTCGTTTTGGAGATGCACCGAATATTGCATAGCATTCAACATTTGCATTATATCAAGTTTGAAATAGAAAGAAAAGAAAAGTGGACTTTTTTTTTTTACCAAAAAAGAAAAAGAAAAGAAAAGTGGACTTTTTTTTTTACCAAAAAAGAAAAAGAAAAGAAAAGTGGACTTTAGCCCCCATGTATTGTCACCTACCTTTTTCTTGTCGTTTAGTTTCGGGATCGAGTCGTCTCACTCTCACCAAAAAGAAAAATAATAATAGAAGTTAACCATGACAAAGGAGAAGCATCTCCTAATTACCTCTTGGTCCTCTTCAAAAAGTAGTTTCCAATCTTAAATAACTGATTTTTTTATATGTTTGTACTTTGTAAAAAATGGCAACAACGAACCTAAACCACATTTGATCTTTCCTAGTTTTTCTATGGATTAATGGACACAAGTTATACACAATTTTGTGTATAATATATGGAAATAGATGATTGTGAGTGATATAAAAAAAATATTATATGTAAAAAGTTGCGGTAAAAATTGTGTTTTGAGGAGCTACTATCTCAAAGGGACAAGCATCTCCTTATAAGTCACCCTTCACCTCCTAACGAACTGTTATTTCTCCTTAAATGAGGTCTTAGTTTGGGAGCAGTTAAAAACTACTATGATTATGTCCTAATCATTTTTATTAAAAAAGAAAAAAAAAATCTCCTTATCTCTTCAAAAAGTAGTTTGCAATCTTCATAATTACAAATGGTCGTCTTTGTTGACTGTTGTCAAAAATGGCGACACCAAAAAGAAAAAAAAAATCATTATATGACAAATATTCTATAAAAAAGAAAAAAAAAATTAAATCTTCCTGTGGTACTGTTTAACAATTTATAGAACATAGATAATCGGTACTCCTAAAAATTTAAGGTTTAAAAAAAAAAATCGGAGAGCAAATTCTAAACCTGAATTTTTTTTTACTAAAACTATGTCAACTAAAAACTAAAACTAGTTAACTTAGATTTAGGCAAAATATCTATAGAATAATATTAGTTGCCAAAGGGTTTCTAGCCGGATGCACCTACCCCACTTCCCTTCCCTTCCCTCCCATTTAAAAAAAGAAAATAAAATCAAAGTTGATTTAATTTAATTTTAAGTTGGGTTCAAAACTACAATAAATTTCCTAAACACCACATATATCACACTCAAATTGAAATAAAGGGACGAAGAAATGTTACTTAGGTGTAGAACTATAATTGATTAAACATGATTGGAATAAGCAATATTACTGATTATTAAGACTTGAGAAAAACGATCGAATATCTTTAGAGTATTAGTTTAAGAAATATTTTTAGAAAACTTTATGAAAAAAAAAAAAAAAAATTAACTTTTCTTACCGTACTTTTTATATTTTCCTTAAATTATAACCACTCCTTTTATATTTGTTAATAATACTCATTAATAGGACTCTTTATATTATAAATATTGACATTTGAACAGAGTGCTAGAATTGTGCAAAGACCAAGGGTCCATTTGGTACATGTATTTAAACAGTGGGTCATGTTAACGAGTGCCGTACGGCATTGGTTAAGAATTCATTTTAGGAAAGTTTTGACATCACTTTTATAGGAAATGAAAAAAATAATAATTTTCAATTTTTTTTTGGAAATATATATGGGTGAAAAAGTGCGTAGAAATACGTGTAATGTTATTTAAAAATTGAAAACATATATTTAAACAAGCCTACTAAACAGCCCCAAGCATTCCTAGATATATATTAAAGAGAAAAGATTTCTTACTCTCAGAGAGCTTCACTATTTCCTCTTCAGGCACGTTGATTTTTTTAAGAGTACGTCCTGTCTTTTTCTCCCATGAAGAAATCAAATCCAATTGAGAAACGATGTTTCCTGGTGGCCTATAGACAATTACCCTATTGCCCACCCTTGGATCTGTGGCTGCTTTTACTGTATAGGCTGCTACATCCTCCTCATAATTTAACACGGCTGCATAAACAAAATACCACAAAAACAAAAATAAAGTGTGCAAAAGAGCATATAGAAATTGTTAATTAAAATGAAATTGTTAAAGTTTCATTCGAAATTAACAGATTCTGCGGGTTGTGGACAAACAATTTATCCCTTTTGATTTGATATAATTACAGTTTAGTCTCACACACCTTCTCGATTATCATATTTTGAGTCCTTAAAATTTGGATTAAAATGAAACCATTAAAAATATTTTAGATAGAATCTTGAGAGTGTTTGGATTGCGTCTGCGTTTTCTCGCAGATGCGTTTTTGCCTCTTTTTTTTTTTTTTTTTAACCAGCGCCTATTGCACAGTGCAAATAGGCAAATAAACAGTGTTTTTGGTGTGAACAATAATTTGAAAATTATTATTTTCAGTTTTTAGCAAAATAAGCGGTATCTAAACCCACACTTAACAATTTCATTTTAGTCTAAATTTTAGAGAGTCAAATATTACAATTAATATTTTTTAGACTAAATAGTGATAATACCTCTGTGACAGAAGATAAATTGTAAGAACCATAAATGTCTAGTAGCAATATGCCTTTTGGCATTTGTGCATGGTTCCCACTTCCCACTTCATGAATTGATAGGTCAAATAAATCTGCTTATTTACCCTTAAATTCTGAAAAGACCCGTTTTATTTAACATTGTGATATTAGCACCCAAAGAATAATTCATCCACTTGAATAAGAAATTTAGAATAATAACCAAGTCACCGTCATTGAAAATGGTATAGGTAGAATTATCTTCGAATTCGACGAAGTTAAGGAAGGAAAAAACCTACCCTTGGCTTCACCACTTCCATAAACAACAACTTCATCTCTGTTTTCATGAGGATGTAGCAAATAGTCAACAAAATAGGCTGCAAATGAGTTTGCAGACACATAAGTGTATGAAATTCCAGCCTCTTCAGTTGCCCTTCTGATCTTCCTTTTGTTTGCAAGCAAAGCCTCAAAAGGAGGCAATCCACTCACTCTATCAACTTCGTTTCCAAATTCTGATGGAACAAATCTCTGATACACACACACATACATACATATTAGGATAAAGCTATTAAAACCTATTTGTTATAAACAAATAAACAAAAGGGAGGGATAGTCACCTTTATATTTCCAGCTTCTTTCATGGCTTTGATTATTTTGAATTGCTCAAGATGTTGAGGAACAGCCAAGGTAGAAATCACAACATCCACTTGACTAAGTGCTGCTACAAGCTTCTCATGCTCATCCAAGTCACCCTGTTTAATCAAATCATTTTCTTTGAGTTTTACAAATCTAATATGGATTTCATAACCATGATACTACTAAAAAAAGAACTAAAATGAAGTTTGTAAAAAAAAAAAAACCACATCCTACACAGTTTTTAGATAATAAAGATTAGTACTTGGATAATGGTAACTCCCAAAGCTTCAAACTCTTTGTGCTGCTCTAGCTTGGAAGGGTCTGCGTTTGGTTTGATTGGGCGCACATAGGCAAAGGTTGGATGACCCATTGAAACGCTTGCCTTCACCATGTATTTGCCAAGGTACCCGGTGGCTCCAAATACCATAATCTTGCATTTTTCACTAGCCATGGCTCCTGTAATTAGCAATGGCAAATGGGAAGGTTCAAGTGATGTTCAAACTCTAGAATACACGTTTATATAGAGAAATGTTGGTTGACTAATTTCGTCTCTTTCCATCAACTTGTATTAAAAAAGAATTTAACATTATGGTAATAACTGGTTAGCTACATGGGTTAAAGTTGTACTTGTTGACTAGTCACACAAACTCACACCAAGTTGAGCATAAATTTTGTAATTTTAAAGAAATGAAGTCAAATTGTATATAAATATCAAGAAAAGCACGTAAAACCATTTTGATTTGCTTACTTACTAATGAATTATTTTTAAAAAAGACCATATATTATACCTTATAATTTAATACTTAATATTTCTTAATACATGTCCAACTAGCTAGGCTCATAATTATAAATGTTCATATTGGTAGTAACAACTATTGATCTACTTTCAAAAAAAAAAAAAAAAAAAAAAAACTATTGATCTCAACAACCACCACAACATTTGGACAAGTTGGTAACTCCCTAGGCACTAAGTATTTCTTTAAAAAAAAAAAAAAAAAAAAAAAATTAATAAAAGGTGCTAGTAAGAAAAAACAATAAATTTATATGTAAATTTCACCTCCACTGATAGTCTTTCCAAAAGGCAAAGTTTTTTTTTTTTTTTTTTTTTTTTTTTTTTTTTTTAAAAAAAACCCCTCCATTATCAAGGTCTATTTTAACATGAGCATGGTGTGTTAGAAGGAGTCCCAAACTAAGTCACACCTACGGGTCCAAAAATCGTCTGGTTCGAATAGTGTGCTTCGCAAAAATATTATGCTACGAAATGAATGGCCCTAATGCACCCAAAGATACTTCACACCATGAGTTAATGCCCCTTTTTTTCATTAAAAAAATATATATGATAAATGTGATCGGTACTTGTACACGTTTTTTTTTTGTCCTTTTTCTGTTTAGAGTCCGTTTGGATAGAACTTATTTTGTTAAAACTGAAAACTGAAAACTGAAAACACTGTAGCAAAATAATTTTTAAATGTGTAAATAGTACCGTGGGACCCATTTTTAATGAAAAAATTGCTAAAAAGTGAAGTTTGTAGGTCCATAAACAGTGCATAGGTACACTGTTCACAAAAGACTTGATCAAAAGTTGCTGCTACTGTTCATAAATAGTAGCCATTTTGCTCCTAAAACACGTGCAAAAAAAAAAAAAAAAAAAAAAAAAAAAGTAAAACGTGGACGTAAAAACGCCAGACGCCAGACGTGGATCCAAACCCTGCCTTAATGCTCACGTTTTGTATAACAAGATTTTTTTTTAATGGAAAAATTAGAAATTTCATTATAGGAAGGAGGCATTACATCACTGCCAATACATCATCAAATTTTTTTTTTAATACAAGATTGAATTCTTTTCTAACATAATTTAAGTGTATATGTGTGTGAAGTTTCCTCTTGAAAACTTAAATTTCGGTCTTTGCCTCCCACACCCCACAAATACTTATACTTATGAAATGATCATCACGCCAAAAGTACACCAATACATCATCAATTAAAACAGAAGAAAACTAAAATGGTAAATCCTCTAAGGGATTGAGATCTAGTGCAATTGCTTTGTACTATGCAATTACATCACTTCTTTCACAAATTTTTTTACATTTTTAATTTTTTAACTTTAACTTTTTATTTTTTTAATATTTTTTTATTTAATAGTTGAAATTAAAAATTACTTTTTACCATTTTTAATTTTAACAGTTGATTGTTATTGCATTAAGTACAGTACCCCGGTATCCCACGTGAACTCAATCCAATCCACAGGAGAAGCCAAAAGTGGGGGAGATTCCAATTTTAAATTTGAGAGTCGGTAAGGGTCCCCTATTAAATGTATGGTTATCCTTGGGTGACGTACAGTACTCTGTTTTTTATGGGAAGGGTGACTGAACTCTTTGGGTCTATCTAAAAGGCTAATTTCATTTTCAAAGTCTTTTCAATTTTATTTAACCCCAAAACAATTTTTTTTTTTAAAAAAAAAAAACCTTCCTGAGTTTTGGAAAGGATGTGGGAAGGTGGAATCGGGATATATTAAGGTTGTGTTTGGCATAACTTAAAAAGCTAATTAATTTTACTATTTATTTTATTTTTGTTATTATTTAGAAGTTCTACTCCACTTTTTAGTAATATTTATTTTATTTTTGTTTATTAACTCCTAGCAAGACTTGAGTGCTGATTCTTAAGTCATATAATTTATTTTATTATTGTTTTAATTTTGTTCTAATTATCCTGCGTCATAATCAATATTAAAATTAAAGCACTAATGAGATTACTCCAATTCAAACTCCGTCATCAAACTAAATTGAAACACTACCTAATACCTATATCATACCAATATTTAAATAAAAAAAAGATTAAATTTTATAAGGACTTAATGTAAACTATTTAATTTACACTTTCTAATAAGGACATGACACATCATCATATTACTATAACATAAATACATGTGATTACATGGGATAACATCTTAATAAACACCATATTCTAGGTTTTAAGTAAAAGGTTGATGTGGTGTTATTAGGTATGGTAGGATGTATTGAGTTTTAAGTTAAAGACTAATGTGACAATCTCTTATTAGATGGTGTAAAACTCATGTTTTACACCTTATCCTTACTAAATTCAGACTAAAAAAAACAGCATTTTCAACTTTAATTCGATAATTAAAAACTAATTTGCTCCCATGTGAACAATTTGTTATAAAAAAAACAATCCTTCTCAAAGTAAAATACTGGCTACATTAGAAGACATTCACATGGGGAGAAGTGGAAGAAGTAATAAACAAGTATATATGTTTTGTATAGATATTGATCCAGTGGGGGAATCTAACAAATGAGCATCTTATCTCAATTTCGCATGTAGTCTCTCAGCTTGCTCTTATTATTGGATTTATTTTATAGAGTTGCCAACAATGTTGCTCACGTTTTGGCAGGATGGTCTTTACATAATAAAACTTTGTCAATGCTATTGTGCAGAACTCCTGATCTGTTTGCTTTGTATCTATTGCTTAGTGTTTGTTTTCTTCGATAAGGATTTCTTATTATAAAAAAATTTAATTAAAAAAAAAAAAAAACAAACAAACAAAGAGCATCTTTGGCATTGATCTTGCTCGGCTTCCTCCAGCATTTGCCTTGTGCAATCAAGAAGATTCTCTTTTTTTTTGGTTGAAAGGGGGTTAAACTGCATTAATATAAACTAGCCATAAAAGGCGAAATATTGACAGTAAGTCTTAAGGAATACAACCCCGAAGCATCCCAATTTAAAATATTACAAAGTTCTTCCGAGTAAGGAAAGTCTAAAACAGGAAAAGTCCCAGCAAAGGTGCAGCCTCCTTTGGCGAGATAGTCCGCTCCCCTATTCGCTTCCCGAAAGATATGTCTAATCTTGGCTTGGTGAAACTGACGGAGGAGGTACCTGCAGTCATTGAGTAGAGAAGAAAAGGAATTAATGGAGGTTTTGGTAGATTGCATCAGGTCAACTACAATTTTTGCATCCAACTCCACAAGGATTTGGGAAATAACGAGTTGGGATGCAAGCCACAAGCCATCCTTTAGCGCCCAAAGTTCAGCAGTCACGCTAGAAGCAATCCCGATATGTCTCATGTACCCCTTGATCCATTTCCCTTGATGATCTATAATCAAGAAGATTCTCATTTAAGAAGATTCTCATTGCTTGATTAAATTATATGTTTTTTTTATACAAGTATAGGGATTAATTATTTCACCTAGATATTGATGTGGAGAAGTGTCTCATACTAGTTGGTTCTAACATTATTTTTTGATATGAAGATTGAAATTTTATTAATGATGCGAAAAGGAAAGTACATCATGGATAAGCTTGCTCAAGGAAGTAAGGGTTCTCTTCAATCCACGCAATGAAATCAATAATGCCTAAAGCATGTTTAGCTAGTAAATGGACTGGTCTGTTACCCTGTCTACGTACATGAGAAAATTCAACATAGCGTAAATCCTTGTAGATGGCATGCATGCCTTCAATAACTGGTTCCACTGAGAATGGAGGGGTGGACGTTTCACAGAGAGCTCTGTGTACGGTAATGGAGTCAACCTCAAGGATGAGGTCCTGAATGCCTATGTCCTTGGCCAAAAGGAGACCCACTTCAAATGCTTTTGCTTCTGCCTCCACAGCACCCAAGGGGCGAGAATCTTCTTGCTCATAGTTGCCTCCACTCTACCTTCACCATCCCGGATAATGACCCCAATACCCACGGCCTTTTGCGCTGAGAACACTGCCCCATCGACATTAACTTTGAACAATTTTGCCGGTAGGGGTGACCAAGAGCTCTGAAATTCAACTGTTGGTGTTGGCTTTCATGTGGCCTCAATAGCTTCGGTGTACTTATCCAAATATATGGCTACCTGATTAACCAACTCCCTCCCTGATTTCCATTTGCCTCCATTTTGCACCTTATTCCGGTTACACCATAGAGCCCAAGCAATATTTACTACCTTAGCTACTTTGTCTTCCTCCACTCTATTATGCATTAGCATCTGCCATAGAAAATCATGGAAAGACACATTGTTAAAAAAGCCAAATGAAGCCACCTTTGAGCATTCCCAAGTCTCCCGAGCCTTTTGACAGTTTTAGAGTACATGACCAAGCGTCTCTTCCTCATTTCTACACTTATCGCATATACCGTCCTGCACTACCTTCCGTCTCATGGGGTTGGTCTTCATAGGCAGAATATCTCTACAAGATCTCCAAACAAAGTGTCTGATCTTGTGTGGTACAGGGAGGCTCCACATTTTTCTCCAAAAGCGTCGAACTTGGCTGTTATCCGAGCTCGCACCCATGTTAGCAGGATGAGAACATTTCATAGCTAACGTGTACACGCCACGCACACTAAAGGATCCATTTGGTGACACAGCCCAAATTAGCTTATCTTGTGGGATTCGAGAGCTTAAAGGTAGGCTCTTGATCACATCTGCTTCATATGGGTAAAATAATGCATCAATGACCACCAAATTCCAACTTATAGATTCAGAATTAATATGCTCGCCTACTCTTGTATCTGAGTGCAAGAAACGTTGGGGAGATATGACTTTATGTGTTGGAGCCGTGGGCAACCATTTGTCACCCCAAACTCTTATATCATTTCCCTTTTGGCCTAACATGTGGGAATTTAAATGGGAGGTAGAGTAGCTATTGAGATATAGTAAATTTAATCATTTAACCACACACTTCTAACATTCCCTCTCACGTGTGGACCAAAACTACCTTTTAATAGATGAGGCCTAATATGTGAAAATAAAAGGTAGAGTGGAGGAGATAGTGATCAAACTCGGAACCTCCCTTTCTGATACCATGTTAAATTACTAATTGTCCCAAAAGTTTAAACTATTAGGATATGGTAAATTTAATCATTTCATCATGTACTTCTAATAGATACTAATGTGGAGAAGATATGGATTTAATAATCTAAATTGAAATTTATGGAAAAAATCAAAGATATACACAATTATTTAAGGGTCATGTTAAAGGGTGCCCTTAGGGCAATTGTTAATAAACCAAATTATGAAAGTTTTAACACCATTTTAATGGGAAATATAAAAAGTTGTCAGAAAAATTATTTTATTTCATAATTTTATTAAACTTCTTTGAAAGGTAGTTAGGGTAAATAAGTAAGAGTACTAGCAAATATTGAAAGCTAGAAGTATAAAATTTTTGTTGTATGATCTCCACATGCATCATTCCATGTTAAGCTCATTGTTGCAAAGGTTAGGAAAATTCTAGGTGTTATTATTTTGCATATCTATACTACTATTTAAAGGGCTTCCTCTGTTTGGGATCCTCATTTTTTGGTTCAAAAACACCTCTACACTCCTATGTTTAAGTAGAGACAAAACTAAAGGACAATCTGGTAAAAATACAACTCTAACTCCCACTAAAACATTGCCTAAAAAATAAGGCCACTATCCTATTGATTTTCAAATTGCTTTAGCTACTTATAAATTCTAAATGCGTAATATTATTGAGAAAACATGTATA
>JARYZH020001560.1:0-26336 GCA_030021035.2 Notholithocarpus densiflorus | reverse complement strand
CCTCATTTTCATACCCCAACATGTCCTTCAACAATGGCGTCCCAACCCGCCCTGGCGAAACACAATTCACGCGTATCCCATACGCGCCCAGGTTCATGCTCGCGCACCTCACCAACCCCAGCACCGCATCACGTAGTCGACGAACTTGTGGTAACCAGCACTCGCCGCTACGCTCGCCGTACAAACGATGCTCCCCCCCACGCGCCCTTCCACCATCTTCTTCGCCGCGTGCTTCACCCACGCCGCCATTCCACGCGCGTTCACCGCCATGAGCTTGTCGTAAGCCGCCAAGTCCACGCCCTGCACGCTCTGATCGCACGCGTGGGTCGCTCTTCCAATGCCCGCGTTGCTGAACATGATGTCCACGCGTCCGTACGATTTCACCGTGGAGTCTACTAAGTTCTTGACCTGTTCCTCGTCGCTGACATCGCAGTGTACGTAGGTGCATACGTTGGAACCGATTGACACGGCCACGTTTTGGCCCTTCTCGTCTTGGACGTCGGCGATGACGATGGCTCGTGCGCCGTGAGCGGCGAACTCGCGAGCTGTGGCCTCGCCCATGCCGCTTGCGCCTCCAGTGACTATGGCCACCTTGCCTTGGAGCTTGTTGTTTGAAGATGTGGAGTTTGTCATTTTGTTCTGTTTTAGTCAAGTGAGTGATCAGTGAAGTGAATAATAAACTTCTTACGTAGTACTGTTGACAAGCTACTCTCGGCAAAGTTTGTCCATATATACAAAAGAGATCATATCAAAATTACAACATTGTACACAAACGAATCAACCTGATTGATGAATTAAATAAATATGTTTTAAAAATATAAATAAATAGTTAAGTTTTTTTTTTTTGGATAGCAAAAGCAAATATGTAAATGTATGTTTTCAAAGTTTGAAATACGTGAAACGTTTTTTTAAAACTTAATTTGTGTAAAATAAAAACAGTATTAATAGTAGACACATATTTTTAAATGAATACAAATCTTTTATCTCATTTTTTGTATCTCTACTTTATACTTCATCAATTATACTTATAGGGACTGGGTTTACGCACTATTCCTAAGGGATTAGTGAGTTCAAGCCCAACAAGCCCAATACAATGAATTTGTAAAAAGTGGGTAGAAGAACTAGGCTTTGATCAGTGTAACAACAGTTAATGATGATTTAAATAAGGAATACGTATCATAAATATAACTCTGTATAAGTAAGGCTATTCTCGGCACTAGTCCAGGAGGTTTCAACTTATGATTTATCAAGTGATAGTGAAAATGGTTACAAAGTCCATTCAAATTGCTACAGTGTTCTCTCTGATAAGAATCCCGATCCCCCTTTCCAGAGCTCCTTTTTCCTTATATACTAGTTTTCTTATTCATCTCAACCATACACGTGCAGGTTTGATCTGCTGTTTGTCGGTTTTTGTCACATCAACCTCCTTCCAAAACTCTAAGGTGGTCGCTGTGAGTCTGAAGAGCCACTGTTCAGGTCACTTTCACATTAATGCGGCCAAAGTGTTAGGTGGAGGAGCATTTAATTTGGAGGCAGCAACCTTTCCTGAAATTGCCCTACTGTCATGCTCCAATGCGCTGTCTAGCTGCCCTTACTTTCCTCATTGGAGCGCTTTGGAAGATTGTCTCTGCCGACAAAATCTTCTTTCTTCTACCTCGACATTAGCTAGTCGAGGACAGAATTGTCCTCGGGATGGTTTCTTGGGTTGCAATAGTCACCACTGCCCTCTTCATATACGATTATGGGCCTTGGCATGGGCCTTAGGCCTAGTACGAAAGGTGAATATATATATATATATGTGTGTGTGTGTGTGTGTTCTACGGCCCCACAATACTATATTACATATTTATTTATTTATTTTTACTTTTGTTATTTTATAAAGAAAGTTAAACAAATAGATGTCAAGTTGTAATTTGTAAAATATAAAGCAAAAAACAAAAAGTCAGACAGTAGAAAGATGGTTAATATTTCATAAGAATGATATCTTAACACTTAAAGAAAAAAATAATTAGAAAAAGAAAAAAATAATGTGTACCAAATTACTTGTATTTAAAGGATTTTTAAGAATAGGCAATCATACAAGTGCAATAATTGGCCTTAAGTCTTTGATTGTTTGCTCTTTGGGCCATTGAACTAATGGGTAATCTGATAGTGGGTAGCTCTCCATTGACTAGAAAAAAAATTAGAAAAAAAAAAATTAATGTATACCTAATTACTTGTATTTAAAGGATTTTTTAGAATAGTTAATCATACAAGTACAATAATTGGTCTTAAAGTCTTTGATTGTTTACTCTTTTGGCCATTGAACTAATGGGTTATCTGCCCCAGGAGGGGTGGCCCAGTTGGGAGAGATCCCACATGCAAGCACAAGGTCCCTTGTTCGAGTCGTGGCGGGTACCGTGTGGGAGGAGGGTTTCCTAGCTTGCATTGTGCCTCTCCTGCTGGCTCTCTTGGGGTGCTAGGGTGAGGTCTGTGGCGCCCCGGTCACAGTAGCTATGGCTCAATCCAACATTCCCTAGCGGGGGGGTGCCCCTATTAGGTCACGCCCTGGGGGGTTAGTCACAAATGGTCGCCCCCGCCCCCCCTTTTTTGATTATCAAAAAAAAAAAAAGGGTTATCTGAGAGGAGGTAGCTCTCCCTTGTCTAGAGCTCGCTCCTTTGAATTTAATATTAGGTGCTTATTACTTATTACCTATTGTTCATGGTTAAAGGTCGTGCACCTAATTGACTAGGAGGGGCTAGACTATTTTGCAATATTGATGTGAAAATTTTATCTAGGAGTTCGAAATTAAATCCAAATACCGTACAATATCTATTTATAGATGGTCGAGATGAAAAGTTAAAAATCTTCACCATAACAAAAGGAGTACTTTTTTTCAATTTAAAGGAAAAAAACAAAAGGAGTACTTTTTAAAATTTTTATTTTATTTTTTATCCTTTTTTTATTAGATAATTGAGATTAAAAATTAAGTTTCTTACTTTATTTTATTTTATTTTATCTCAACCATTCATTAAGTATTGCATCCAATGTATTGCATCCAGTGTATTGCATGAGATCCAGATTAAGACCTATAAATATAATTGAAGATATTAGCTCAATTGACTTGAAAAGGCATCTATAAATCTGTACGGCCCCCTGGTACCTAGGCCCATTTGGGCCTTAGGGCATAGGTCAAAGATATGGGCCAGCGACTCGACTTTTACCGGGCCCAGAATACCAGCCCCCACTCGTGAAAGATACGTGACCATGCTCGGAGTATTCCAAGAAAGGCTAACGGACGAGAAGCTGACGCCGGTCCTCTTTTAACCATGCCGCATAATTGTGCTCGGCATGTCGTCACCGGCCGTATGCACTTGCCCGGCGGGGCCCGGGAAGCGTCACTGCCGAGCATATATCACGAAGTGGGAGCCATTTCCAAAGCCACTCCCACCTAAACCCACTTACGATTAACAATATTGGACCCCCAATTGCACTAACTGTGGCAGTAATCATGATCCTTCCACTGATCTGAAGCTATAAATACAATAAGTTGGGGATGGAAAAAGGGGGGAAAGAGAGGGATTTTGGGGGAGAGGCTGGAAGCAGGAAAGTGAGGGAGTGAGAGATCAGCTTGGCAGAGTCTCTGTGCCGAGAACGACCCAAAGTAGAAATCCTATACCCAGATTACAAATAGGTTGTGAGCCCCGTTGAGGTTGGGCCTACTACACCTCAAGGGCACGCACAATTGGCGCCGTCTGTGGGAATCTCCTACAACGCCGTGGTTCCGAAGAGACTCAATCTCGAGAGAATGTCTGATAGACGCCCGGAGGGCCACGCGGCGAGTGGTTCCGAGGGGGCTTCTCGGGGATCTTCCTGGCGAGAACGGAGGCAAAAGGGATGCGAAGATAGGGGGCGAGAGCATGAGGAGGAACGTTTGGGTCTCGGGGAAGGGTCATACCAGACTCGACAAACGGCGTCAGAGGCCTTGGGACACCAGCAATTTGGCGACAGAGATGAGGAGCTCGAACGATTACGCAATTTGGTAAGAGATCTGGAGTTGCAGGCAGAAGGCAGACACCAAAGAAGAAACCAAGGAAACCAAGATAGAAGGTCGGCTACGGGGGAAAACTGTCACGAGACGGGGTCCGATCAATTCGGCTCCCGTCGACGGCGGGACCGTTCGCGTTCACAAGAATCCCGTCGTCACCGGGAACGCTCACATTCGTAGGAATCACGCCGTCGTAGGGATCGCTCACGCTCTCGGGAGTATGCAAACCGGGGTTCAGACTCCCCCGAAGAGCGACGACCCCGTAATGCCGCCATGGATGCGATGAGTAGGGCTCTACGAAAAGCTGCCTGGTCACCTTTCTCGGACGGTATTGAACGCGCCCTAATGCTGAGCCGATTCACGCGCCCACCTTTCAACACCTATGACAGGAAAACGGATCCAGTGGAGCACGTCAGCCATTACATCCACATAATGTCTTTGCATTCGCACAATGATGCATTGATGTGCAAGGTGTTTCCCTCAAGCCTCGGATTGACCACTCTGAGATGGTTCAATGGGTTGAGGAAGGGCTCCATCCACAGTTTCGCCGAGCTCATCCAAGAATTCGGCGTTCGGTTCATGACTTGTAGTCGGGTGCCACAACCAGTGGATGCTCTGTTGTCGATGAAAATGAGGGTCGGCGAGACCCTTCGCAATTACGCCAGTCGGTACTGGGAGTTTTATAATGAGATCGGTGGGGGGAACGAGAAGATTGCTGCCAGCACCTTTAGAATGGGGCTACCCGAAGATTCCGAACTACGTGAGTCATTAATGAAGAAACCCCCCGAGGATATGAGGTAGCTCATTAGGCGAATTGAGGAATACAAGCGCCTAGAGGATGATAGGATGCAAAGTAAAGGTAAGGCCCCGTTGATGAACCGTCCTCGGCAAAGTGGTTTCCAGCTGAGGCCTCAGAAAGATTCGAGGGCACAGGGACCGAAATGGCAGCTGGGCGAGGTAAACGTGACATTTAAAGAGCCCATGCATAGAATTGTAGATCGAATCAAAGGCGAGCCTTACTTCAGATGGCCGAACAAGATGGGGGGTGACCCCTCCCGAAGAAACCAAAACCTCTACTGCACCTATCACAAAGACAAAGGACACACCACCGAGCAGTGCCGTGTGTTGAAAGACCATTTGGAACAGTTGGTGAAGGCGGGACACTTGAAGGAATTTGTGGCGGATCCTGAAAATCGGGGCACCGGGCACGGCGCTCAGCAGGGAAGAGTCCCTCTCCCCCCGCCCTTGGGAGTGATTGAGGTAATACACGCAGCCCCGAGGAATATTGACCGTTGTACCAGCAAAGAGTTCCCCGGATGGGACACCACCCGAGAAGAGGGCAAAACTTGCTTGGGAGGTTCTAGCTTTTGATGAGGAGGATTTGGAAGGAACAATTCAGCCGCATGACGACGCACTGGTAGTCTCGGCACGGGTAAGTGGTTTCCTGGTCAAGAGGGTTTTGATAGATCAGGGAAGTGGGGCCGACGTGATGTACCCGGACTTGTTCAAGGGACTCGGGTTGAAGAGCCAGGATCTGGCGAAGTATGACACGCCGCTCGTTTTGTTTGACGGAAGGATCGTGATTCCCGAGGGACAGATTTCCCTTCCCGTTAGCATGGAAGGGAAGGAAGTGATGGTAACCTTCATCGTAGTCAGTTCATTTTCTCCGTACACGGCCATACTGGGAAGGCCGTGGATCCACGTCATGGGAGCTGTACCGTCCACATTACATGTGAAAATCAAGTTTCCTACCGAACATGGAGTAGCAATAGTCCGAGGAAGTCAGAGGGTTGCCAGACAATGCCTGGTCACAGCAGTCAGCTGGAAGGACAAACAGGTTGAACAGACCGCGGAAAATGCATCGTTATAGCAATTACAGGAGCCCCAAGGGAAAATGGGGGCTAGTTGTCCCAAGGAGTTAATCAGAGTCCAGATATTGCCGGAAAACGGTAGGTACTTTCAAGTAGGGGCAAGCATGGGGGAGCAGGATAGAGTAGAGACGCTGTTGCTACTTGTACAGAATGCAGATGTATTTGCCTAGTCCCCGTATGAAGTACCCGGGGTCGACCCCGAATTTATCAGCCATAGACTCAACGTAGACCCATCATTTCCTCCTAAGAAGTAGAGACCGAGGAGATTGGTTAGGAAGCACATCGAAGCAGTTAAGTTAGAAGTTCACAAGCTGAAGAAGGCTGGGGCAATAAAGGAGGTTTATTTCCCGGAGTGGTTGGCGAATACCGTCGTTGTAAAAAAGAAGAGCGGCAAGTGGAGGGTGTGTGTGGATTTCACGGACTTAAACCGAGCATGTCCAAAAGATCCATTCCCAATGCCAAAGATTAATCAATTGGTGGACTCTACGTATGGCCACCCGAGGATGAGTTTCCTTGACGCCTTTCAAGGATACCACCAAATTGCACTAGCGCTCGAGGATCAAGAAAAGACTGCATTCATTGCTCCGGATGCCAACTACCACTACACCGTGATGCCTTTTGGGTTAAAAAATGCCAGTGCGACCTATCAGCGAATGATGACGAGAATGTTTCGAGATAAGATTGGGTGCACAGTCGAAGTGTACATTGACGACATGGTAGTAAAGAGTAAACAGGAAAGTCAGCATATTGAAGACCTCCGGGGGGTGTTTGAAGTACTATGGCAGCATAAGCTACGTCTTAATGCCGAGAAATGTGCCTTCGGGGTAAATGCCGGTAAGTTTCTAGGATATCTAATAACTGGCCGAGGAATTGAAGTCAACCCCGAACAAATTGAAGCCGTGAAGCGCCTGAAGTCCCCGAGCAACCCCAAGGAGGTACAAGTCTTGACCGGAATGTTAGCCGCCCTTAATCGGTTTATTTCTAAATTCGCCGATCGTTGCCGGCCATTTTACCAGCTTCTAAAGAAATGGAAGGGATTTCAATGGGACGAGGAGTGTGAAAGAGCTTTCCAGGATCTCAAAGCGTATTTGACCTAGGCACCCATGTTGACAGCCCCGGACCCCGGAGAGGACCTATTCATGTATCTATCTGTTTCCGATCACGCCGTAAGTGCCGTGCTCTTGAAAGATAAAGGAGTCCAGCATCCAGTATATTATATCAGCAAAACCCTGGTCGATGCCGAGACCAGATACCTGCCTTTAGAGAAGCTGATGTTAGCCCTAGTTCACGCCACGAGGAAGTTACCCCACTATTTTCAGGCTCACACCGTGTACGTGTTGACGGGGTATCCTTTGCAATCGTTGTTAAGAAGGTCCGACTTCACGGGGCGGATCGCCAAATGGGGGACTCGGCTCGGGGCCTTCGACATAAGGTTTAGGCCGAGGAATTTGGTGAAAGGACAGGTATTGGCAGATTTCGTAGCTAAGTTTTCCCCCAGGACTGAAGGGGAGATGGTTTGCCACATAGAATGTCTACCGTGGAAAGTGTTTGTGGACGGAGCCTCGAGCGCCATGGGGGCTGGTGCTGGGATTGTGATTGTCACTCCGGAGAAAATACGGTTGGAGCACTCACTCAGATTGGGGTTTAAGGCCTCAAATAACGAGGCCGAGTATGAGGCTTTGATCGCCGGGTTAAATGTTGTCTTAAGTCTGGGTGCTCAGGAAGTGGAGGCCTACTCGGATTCACGACTGGTTGTCAACCAAGTCCAAGGCAGTTTCGAAGCTCGCGATCCACGGATGAAGGAGTACTTACGGGTAGTAAAACGGGTCATGGACAAGTTCTCTATGGCGAAGGTGGTCCAGATTACCCGAGGGCAGAACAAGCATGCCGACTCCTTGGCTACGTTAGCCTCGGCAATAACTGACGGCGTCCCTCGAATGATTAAGGTAGAGCTCGTAACAGAACCGAGTATCAGGACCGTGACCAACGCTGACATCAGCGGGGTCAGTGTTGCTACAATTTCGGCGTGTGACCCATGTTGGATGGACCCGATTGTGGACTTCTTGTCCGAAGATTGTCTTCCGAATGAAGAGAAGGAGGCCGACAAAGTCCGACGGGCAGCCCCTCGCTATTGGTTGTCGGCAGAGAAGAAGCTCTATCAAAGATCCTTCGGGGGGCCGTATCTATTGTGCCTACATCCCGGAAAAGTAAACAAATTGCTAGCCGAACTACATGAAGGTGTGTGTGGCGGCCACGTGGGGGGACGTTCGTTGGCCCACCGAGCAATGACACAGGGATTTTGGTGGCCGAAGATGCAACAAGATGCTGCCGAATACGTGCAAAAGTGTGAAAGGTGCCAAAGGCACGCCCCTTTGATACACCAGCCAGCAGGACATCTGAACCCGGTCGGCAGTCCCTGGCCTTTTGCGCAGTGGGGGCTGGATATTTTGGGTCCGTTTTCCCGTGCCACCGGCAATAGGCGGTTCGTTCTGGTGGCAGTGGATTACTTCACTAAATGGGCCGAAGCGGAGGCGCTGGCCAACATTCGAGACGCAAACGTCAAAAAGTTCGTATGGAAAAATATAGTCACTAGGTTTGGAGTTCCGGACTCTCTTATTTATGATAATGGTCTGCAGTTTGATAGCAAGGCCTTCCGCGAATTCTGCTCCAATCTCGGCATCAAGAACAGATATTCTACCCCAGCCTATCCTCAAAGCAATGGGCAAGCTGAAGCTGTTAATAAGACAATTTTGAACGGGCTGAAGAAAAGGTTGGACGGGGCGAAAGGTAGGTGGGCCGAGGAACTGTATAATGTGTTGTGGGCTTACCGGACAACGCCCAGGCGTTCCACGGGAGAAACCCCATTTTCCATGACTTACGGAGCAGAAGCTGTGATACCGGCTGAAGTAAACCTGTGTAGTGCGCGGGTGGGCGGATTCGATCCGGCACTAAACGGTTCGCGGATGACCAAGCATTTAGACCTATTAGACGAATTCCAGGAAGCGGCCATGGTATGTCTAGCCGAGTATCAACAATGCATAGCGCGGCGATACAACCAAGATATAAAGGCCTGGGAATTCAGGGCCGGGGACCTGGTGCTACGAAAGGCGGTGGGGAACATGCGAGACACGAACGCTGGGAAGCTGGCCCCAACTTGGGAGGGACCCTACAGAGTCACTGCTGTCGCGGGCGCAGGGTCGTATTACCTGGAGGGTCTAGACGAGAGACCACTCCCCCGACCGTGGAACATATATAATTTGAAGAGGTTTTATCACTGATCGATTGTAAACTAAGGCAAGGGTCAATTATAACGCAGAAGTGTTTTGTCCTGTATTACTGTTTCTCGTTCACATTGTCGTGTTCAACTTCTCAAATCCCATCTGAGCCGATGAGAATCCCGCTTCTCGGTTCGATCCCTATCACCGAGCAGGTGGAAAAATTAATCTAAAAGGTTCTAAGGACAGAAGCCTGCTTCTCGATTCGATCCCTATCACCGAGCAGGTGGAAACCTTAACCTAAAATATTCACATAGGACAGAAGCCTGCCTCTCGGTTCGATCCCTATCACCGGGCAGGTGGAAACCTTAATCTAAAAGGTTCTAAGGACAGAAGCCTGCTTCTCGGTTCGATCCCTATCACCGAGCAGGTGGAAACCTTAACCTAAAGAATTCACATAGGACAGAAGCCTGCCTCTCGGATTCGATCCCTATCACCGAGCAGGTGGAAACCTTAATCTAAAAGGTTCTAAGGACAGAAGCCTGCTTCTCGGTTCGATCCCCATCACCGAGCAGGTGGAAACTTTAACCTAAAGTATTCACATAGGACAGAAGCCTGCCTCTCGGTTCGATCACTATCACCGGGCAGGTGGAAACCTTAATCTAAAAGGTTCTAAGGACAGAAGCCTGCTTCTTGGTTTGATCCCTATCACCGAGCAGGTGGAAACCTTAACCTAAAGAATTCACATAGGACAGAAGCCTGCCTCTCGGTTCGATCCCTATCACCGAGCAGGTGGAAACCTTAATCTAAAAGGTTCTAAGGACAGAAGCCTGCTTCTCGGTTCGATCCCTATCACCGAGCAGGTGGAAACCTTAACCTAAAGTATTCACATAGGACAGAAGCCTGCCTCTCGGTTCGATCCCTATCACCAAGCAGGTGGAAACCTTAATCTAGAAGGTTCTAAGGACAGAAGCCTGCTTCTCGGTTCGATCCCTATCATCGAGCAGGTGGAAACCTTAACCTAAAGTATTCACATAGGACAGAAGCCTGCCTCTCGGTTCGATCCCTATCACCGAGCAGGTGGAAACCTTAATCTAAAAGGTTCTAATTACAGACGCCTGCTTCTCGGTTCGATCCCTATCACCGAGCAGGTGGAAACCTTAACCTAAAGTATTCACACTAAGGGCAGAAGCCTGCTTCCCGGCTCAATCCCTGTCGCCGAGCAGGCTGAAACCTTAATATAAAAGGTTCTAAGGACGGAAGCCTGATTCCCGGCTCAATCCCCATCACCGAGCAGGTTGAAACTTTAATCTAAATGGGTCACACTAGGGACGAAAAGCCTGCTTCTTGGCTCGAACCCAATCACCGAGTAACTGGACACGTTGGTCCGGAAGTTCCAAAGGACACGAACCCTGCCCTCGGTTCGATCCCCATCACCGAGCAAGGTTAGATTTAACCTTTAGACGGGAAAAAAGAAGCAAAGACTATGGACAAGCAAGCGTAAAAGCAAACATAACATTCAACAGTCATAAAAGCAAACATAATATTTAGCAGTCATAAGAGCAGAATAGGCAAATAAGCCGGGTATAAAAACAAATTGTTCCATCCTTAAAACTTGACGAAGTAAAAGTTAAACCTAGGAACTATATAAATTGTTTAGTCACCACACCCCGGTGACATAGGCAAAAAAGCTTGACAACAGAAATTAAACTTGGTTATCAGACGGTGAGGTCCACGGGCTGCGTCTCGGCTGGCACCTCGGAAGGCGGCTGCTCGGAGGTAGGGGGAGGGTTGCTGGTAGCCTTCGTCCCAAGTACTTCCACATGGGCATCAATCTGCTCTACCAGCTCCCTCAGGCTGTCCGTCTCCTCCTCATCAATCGATCCCGCAGGGTTCTGCGCGGCGGGTTGGGAGTCCGGAAAAGGGATCAGGCCAGGGTCTCTCAGGTGGGAGTCTTCGGGCACCCCTGAAGCATGCAGAGCAGCCATCCACCCCTCCTGGAAAGATAGCCGTCGAGCCTCTCTGACAACCGGCTCCACACCCTCCTCGGCGTCGGCGAATCCCTCATTGTACCACTTATTCTCACAAGCCTCCAAAGCGGCTTGCAGGTCGGTCACCTTCTTGGTCAGGGCAGCATTCAGACTCACCGCTTCGGCCAGTTTCAGGTCCGCTTCGTTGCGTTCAGTGGCCAGCTCCTCCAACCTTTTCTCCAACAGCTCCTGGGCCTTCCCCTCGGCGGCTGCTCTCTTCTCAGCCGCGTCAGCAACTTTTGTTTTTTCTTTCGCTGTTTTGACGGCTGCATCCCTGCCAGCCTTTTCCCGAGCAGCCTCCTCGGAAAGGTCTTTCAACCGCTCATTCAAGACGTGAGACAGTTGAGCAGCCTGGTTGGAACGACAAAAATATGAACGGCAACACGAAAAACTATATACGAAAATATAGAGAGCATATGAAAGCAGAAAATTTAAGGAAAAGTTACCGCTATCATATGCCACTGCAGCCTCCGCCCCATAGAATCATCCGTCCCATCTGCGAAGTCGCTCACGTCCTCGGGAAGAAGAAGACCGTGAGCTAGGCTCTGGGCAACGCGACCTCCTTCCCCCTTGTCCCATACCCGAACGCTGGCATCGGCAGGGAGCGGCTTGCCATCCAGCTCGAAACTAGGCTGCCACGTCGGTGCTGATCGGGATAAGGACGCCACGAGTGTCCCCACCGAAACCGGGGGCTCCTGGATGGTCACACCCCTCGACGATGAAAGGGGAGTTCGGGCTTGAGCACCGCCCGGGCTAGCAGACGTCCGCTCTACGGTCCGCGGTCTCTTACGAGCCCGTGCACTGCTTGGGGGAGGGGGAGGAGCAGGTGGAGGTGGGCCGCGCCCTTAAGGGGGCTGCTGCTGTGCTACCGGGGAAGCGCCGAGAATAAACCGGCTCACTGACAAAGTTCGGCGGGTCACCATTTCTTCACCCAGGGCAGGAGGGTTTCTCGAAGAGCTGCTAGATTCGGCGGCCACGTGTTTAGGCTCTTGAACAGGAGCTTCAAGCTCGACGGGCTCTTTGGGCTGAACGGCTTCGTGGGCAAGTTCCCAGAGGCGGCGAGACGCTACTTCGGCCGATTCGTCTCTTATGGGAGCTAGCTCATCCAAGCACGTATAACGCCGGCCAATATCCCGAGCTTCGCCTACAGTAAGCTTCGGTGGAAGGAAGTTCGCGTACCGAACGTCTATATAGGAAAGCAGAGGGCTGTCCACCAGGAGAGCCTGGCCGAACGACTGCCAAGTAGAATACACGGGGTCCACACCGAGTATGAGGTGAGACGCCCGAAGCTGCCCGTCCCAGTGAACGAAGATTTCAGACCTAAGAACGAAATTTAGGTCCCGTACGTGAACAGTTCTGATGTCCTGGGTAAACACCGAACCGTCTGCAAAGAGGGGAGAAACGGGTTAGTACTAGCACAAATACAGCAATTACAAAGGAAGTAACACAAACTATGAATCGAGACGAACCAACTTCACGCCGTGTGAGTGGGGGAGGGATATCGCCGACAAACTATTTGCCGCGCACCCGGACGAACTCCCCGGCAGAATTTCTATTAGAATCCAGCAGGCATGAAATCAGCCGTACCCTCATGTCCCTAACCTTTAAATAGTAATTGGATTTCTTTTTTCCGCATAAACTGTACATGTGGTTTATATCGTGCTGGTCTAGTTGCAGACCGAACGTTTGGTTTAACCTACTCACGCAGCTCACTACCCGGTAAAAATTTGGGGGGAGTTGCTCGGGACTCAGCCCGTAGTATCTTAGGGTGACTAGAAGGAGAGGATCTATGGGAAACCTAACCCCACCCTCTAAAATAGACATCAAAGGGAAAAAGGTGGTGCCCGCCCCTCTGTGGAGGATGATTTCACTTTCGTGGCAGTACGCCACCTCCACGTCATCGGGGACGTTGTACTTTCGCCGAAAGGCAGCCAGGGAAGAACCAGCTTTCAGAAGGTGAGCATAACCCATCCTAGGGGATTAGAACTAGAAGAGAATTCGAAGAAATGAAATTAAAATAAGGGAAAAAGGAAGCAGACTTACTTTTGGCTCTAAGGGAGAAGAAAGTTCTGGGTTGACAGGCAATGGCGCTGATAAATGCTCGGCAGAGAGAAATTTCAGGGAAAGAAGAGTGAAAAAGTGAGAAGAAGGATGAAAACAGGCTATTTATAGAGGCCAAGGAAGGACAGGCAACGACTAATGGACAATTAATGAGGATTAATTAGCAATGGGATAACACAACGTTTCGGATACCAAAGACAACTGACATGTGAATCGACAGGCAATGATGGCAGCCGAAACGGAAGGTCAGACGCGACACGCCTTTTGAGAAATGCATTAATGGATCACTGAAACCGTTCCGAAATACGCCCGTTGAGTTGCTCGGGTAACTGCTGCCCCGAAAGATCCTTGATTCGCTCCGAGGGCCGAACACGAATCAAGGGGGGGCTAATGTACGGCCCCCTGGTACCCAGGCCCATTTGGGCCTTAGGGCATAGGTCAAAGATATGGGCCAGCGCCTCGACTTTTACCGGGCCCAGAATACCAGCCCCCACTCGTGAAAGATACGTGACCATGCTCAGAGTATTCCGAGAAAGGCTAACGGACGAGAAGCTGACGCCGGTCCTCTTTTAACCATGCCGCATAATTGTGCTCGGCATGTCGTCACCGGCCGTATGCACTTGCCCGGCGGGGCCCGGGAAGCGTCACTGCCGAGCATATATCACGAAGTGGGAGCCATTTCCAAAGCCACTCCCACCTAAACCCACTTACGATTAACAATATTGGACCCCCAATTGCACTAACTGTGGCAGTAATCATAATCCTTCCACTGATCTGAGGCTATAAATACAATAAGTTGGGGATGGAAAAAGGGGGGAAAGAGAGGGATTTTGGGGGAGAGGCTGGAAGTAGGAAAGTGAGGGAGTGAGAGATCAGCTTGGCAGAGTCTCTGTGCCGAGAACGACCCAAAGTAGGAAATCCTATACCCAGATTACAAATAGGTTGTGAGCCCCGTTGAGGTTGGGCCTACTACACCTCAAGGGCACGCACAAAATCTTTCACTTAGAGCATCTCAAATAGGCTCTCTAAAGCCTTATTTGGAGAGAAAAAATAGAAAAAATCATGCTCCAACAGTCTCTCTAAATCACTATTCATGAGCAAAAAATTGCTTTCTAATGCACAATAGCTCTCTTGGTCTGATAACCTACTGTTCATTAGCAAAAGAATTAATGGGAACACACCCATTAAAATATTCAATTTTACTCAACAATCACAACGGCTACAACTCAACCATTCCAAATTTTTTTCTCTCAAACATCTCTAAACTCAATTACAATCAAAATAAAAACTCAAATCACAATCTTAAAACTAATCAAATCATAACAAAAAATGAAAAAAAAAAAAAAAAAAAAAAGAAGTTAAATCTAACCCATCTGAGCCGCTGCGGGGAGGAGGACGAGTCATCCACCTGCGATCTCTGTTTGTGAGAGAGAGAAAGAAAGACAAAGAGAGCTCTAGTTTGGACGAAGTGGTAAGAGAAAAAAGAGGGGGGGAAAAAAAGAGAGAGAAAGAGAAAGAAAGGGAGCTCTGGTATATTCTAGAGTTTGGAGGAAGTGATAAGGAAAAAAAGAGGAAAGAAGGACAAAAGAAAAGAGTAAGGGTACGTGTGTGGAGGAGAAAAAGGAGGGGGGGGGGAAGAAAGAAAAGAAGAAATTGTATGGATGAAAAACAAAATAAGGGAAAAAAAAATTAAGAAACTCTACTACAATATTTTCACAATAAATTTTAAGTGGTAGGTTTTTATTGGCTATTATTGGTGAGCAAAATAATAATTTCAGTGGTGACTAGTGAGTTCAAATTAGAAACAGCAACAACTTATCACATAAGATTTACTGTGAAAATATTATGCAAAATATTGTGAATGTAACATTTTTAGTTAATTATTTTTATAATAATTTCTAGTTAAAATTAAATGACCTACAACTCACTATATCATTACCACAAATGCTTTACGAGATTTGTTTAAAAAAATATCATTAGGAAAAATTTAAAAATATTACCATTAGGAGATTTTAAAAATATGGTTGTTCAGTGTTTGAAAAAATATACTCATTATAAATAAATGAAGGAAGATTTTTTTTTTTTTTTTTTTGAGAGAGTTTCAACTTATGGCGTCCGCTCCTGATGATAGCTCTTTATCATCAGACTAAGACACCAATCAGTTTTTGGTGTAGGTGAAAATTGAATCTCAGATCTCTTATTCAACCATCAGAGACTTTACCAGTTAAGCTAACTAGAACCCACTAAATGAAGGAAGAATGAAAAGATAAACAAAGAATGATTAAAAAAAGTGTATAGTCCCATGATACCCAAGCCCCTTTGGGCCTTAGGACAGGGGTCAATGGTATGGCCCAAAACCCTAACTTTCGCCCGGCCCATAATCCCAATCCACTCCTGTGAAAGCCACGGGCCCATGCTCGGAGTCATCCAAGAAAGCCTAACGGACGGGCGGCTAATGCCAGTCCACTTTTAACTATACCATGTGACTTTGATCAGCAGGTCGTCACCGAGCATAGTTACAGTCGTTCAGTCTCGCCACCACCTACTCACATGCCCGGCGGTGCCTTGGGAATGTCGCTGCCGAGCATATCTCCTGAAGTGGGAGCCATTTCTAAAGCCACTCTCACCTAAACCCACTTACAATTAACGATATTGGACCCCCAATTGCACTAACTGTGATAGTAATCATGATTCTTCCACTCATTTAAGGCTATAAATACGAGAAGTTGCGTATGGAGTAGGGGATTTTTGGGAGGAGAGGATGAAAACAGGTTGGTAGAGTCTCTGTGCCGAGAACGACCCAATGTAGGAAATCCTAAACCCATATTACAAATAAGTTGTGAGCCCAGTTGAGGTTGGGCCTACCTCCCCTCTAAGGCACGTACAATTGGCGCCGTCTGTAGGAATCTCCTACAATGCTGTGGTTCTACAGAGACTTAATCTCGGAAGAATGTCTGATAGACGTTCGAAGGGCTACATTGCAAGTGGTTCCGAGGGGGCTTCTCGGGGATCTTCCTGGCGAGAGCGGAGGCAAAAGGGACGTGAAGATAGGGATCGCGAGCATGAAGAAAAGCGTTCGGGTCTCGGGGAGGGATCATACCAGACGCAACGGACGGCATCAGAGGCCTCGGGGCGCCAACAATTTGACGATAGAGATGAGGAGCTCGAACAATTACGCAGGTTAGTGAGAGATTTGGAGTTGGAAGCAGGGGGTAGACACCAGAGAAGGGACCGAGATAGAAGATCTGCTACGGGGAAAAATCGTCACGGAGAGGGGTCCGATCAATCTGGCTCCCGTCGACGGCGGGAACGTTCGCATTCACAAGGATCCCGTCATCACCGGGAACGCTCACATTCACAAGAATCCCGTCGTCGCCGGGAACGCTCACATTCACAGGAATCCCGTCGTCCTCGGGATCGTTCGTGTTCACGGGAATACGCAGACCGGGGTTCAGACTCCCCCGAAGAGCAGCGACCCCGTAATGCCGCCATGGATGCAATGAGTCGGGCTTTACGAAGAGCTGCTCGGTCGCCTTTCTTGGACGATATTGAACGCGCCCTAATGCCGAGTCGATTCACACGCCCACCCTTCAATACCTATGATGGGAAAACGGACCCGGTGGAGCACGTCAACCATTACATCCATATGATGTCTTTGCATTCACACAATGATGCACTAATGTGCAAGGTGTTTCCCTTAAGCCTCGGCCCGACCGCTCTGAGATGGTTTAATGGGTTGAGGAAAGGCTCCATCCACACTTTCGCCGAGCTAATCCAGGAATTCGTCGTTCAGTTCATGACTTGCAGTCGGGTACCACAACTAGTGGATGCTCTACTGTCTATGAAGATGAGGGTCGGGGAAACCCTTCTCAATTACACCAGTCGGTACTGGGAACTTTATAATGAGATCGGTGGGGGGAACGAGAAAATTGCAGCAAGCACCTTCAGGATGGGGCTGCCCGAGGATTCCGAACTACGGGAGTCATTAACGAAGAAACCTCCCAAGGATAGGAGACAGCTCATAAGGCGTATTGAGGAGTACAAGCGCCTGGACGATGATAGGATGCAAAGTAAAGGCAAGGCAAGGCACCGTTGATGAATCGTCCTCGGCAAAGTGGTTTTCAGTCTAGGCATCGAAAGGATTTAAGGGTGCAAGGGCCGGAATAGCAGCTGGGCGAGGTAAATGTGACATTTAAAGAGCCCGTGCATAGAATTATAGATTGAATCAAGAGCGAGCCTTACTTCAGGTGGCCGAACAAGATGGGGGGCGATCCCTCTCGAAGAAACCAGAACCTCTACTGCACCTATCACAAAGATAAGGGGCATACAACCGAGCAGTGCCAGGTGTTAAAAGACCATTTAGAACAGTTGGTGAAGGCGGGTCACTTGAAAGAATTTATAGCGGACTCCGAAAATCGGGGTGCTGGGCACAGCACTCAGCAGGGAAGAATCCCTCTCTCTCCGCCCTTGGGAGTGATTGAAGTAATCCACGCCACCCCGAGGGGCACGCCCGTGACCAAAAAAGGGGTATTAACTGTTGTGACAGCAAAAAGTTCCCCAGACAAGACACCACCTGAGAAAAGGACGAAACTTGCTCGGGAGACTCGCTTTTAATGAAGACAACTTGGAAGGAACGATTCAGTCGCATGACGACACATTGGTAGTCACAGCACGGATAAGTGGCTTCCTGGTAAAAAGGGTGATGATTAACCAGGGAAGCGGGGCCGACGTGATGTACCCGGACTTGTTCAAGGGACTCGGGTTGGTGAACCAGGATCTAACAAAGTATGACACATCGCTCTTCTCATTCAACGGAAGGGTTATGATTCTTGAGGGTCAGATTTCCCTCCTCGTTAATATGGAAGGAAAGGAGGTGATGGTAACATTCATCGTAGTCAGTTCATTTTCCCCATACACGGCAATCTTGGGAAAGCCGTGGATCCACGTCATGAGAGCTGTACCGTCCACATTACATGTGAAGATCAAGTTTCCTACCTAGTCCGAGGAAGTCAGAAAGTTGCCAGACAATGCCTGGTTACTGCGGTCAGCTGGAAGGACAAACAAGTTGAACGGACCACAGAGGATGCATCGTTATAGCAATTACAGGAGGTCCAAGGGGAAATGGGGATTGGTTCTCCCAAGGAGTTGATCAAAGTCAAAATATTGCCAAACATCGGTAGGTACTTTCAAGTAGGAGTGAGTATGGGAGGGCAGGATAAAGTAGAGACGCTGTTGTTACTTGCACAGAATGTGGATGTGTTTGCCTAGTCTCCGTATGAAGTACCCGGGGTCAACCCCGAATTCATCACCCATAGACTCAACGTAGACCCATCATTTCCCCCTAAGAAGCAGAGACCGAGAAGATCAACTAGGGAGCACGTCGAAGCGATAAAGTCGGAAGTTTAGAAGCTGAAGGAGGCTGGGGCAATAAGGGAGATTTATTTCCTGGAGTGGTTGGCAAATACCGTCGTAGTAAAGAAGAAGAGCGGCAAGTGGAGAGTATGTGTAGATTTCACGGATTTAAACCGAACATGTCTAAAAAACCCGTTCCTAATGCCGAAGATTGATCAATTGATGGATTCTACGTATGGTCACCCAAGGATGAGCTTCCTTGACGCCTTTCAAGGGTACTATCAGGTTGCACTAGCACCCGAGGATCGGGAAAAGACCGCATTCATTGCTCCGGATGCCAATTACCACTACACCGTGATGCCCTTTGGGTTAAAGAATGCCAGGGCCACCTATCAGCGAATGATGACGAGAATGTTTCGAGATAAGATTAGGCGCACGGTTGAAGTGTATTGACGACATGGTAGTAAAAAGTAAACAGGAAAGTCGGCATATTGAAGACCTCCGGGGGGTGTTCGAAGTACTACGGTAGCACAAGTTACGTCTTAATGCCGAGAAATGCGCTTTCGAGGTAAATGCCGGTAAGTTTCTAAGATATTTAATAACTGGCCGAGGAATTGAAGTCAACCCCGAACAAATTGAAGTCGTAAAGCGCCTGAAACCTCTGAGCAACCCCAAAGAGGTGCAAGTGTTGACTGGAATGTTAGCCGCCCTTAATCGGTTTATTTCTAAATTCGCCGATCGTTGCCGGCCATTTTACCAACTCTTGAGGAAGTGGAAGGGATTTCAATGGGACGAGGAGTGTGAAAGAGCTTTCCAAGATTTGAAAGAGTATCTGACGCAAGCACCCATGTTGACAGCCCCGGACCCCGGGGAGGACTTATTCATGTATCTATCAGTTTCCGATCACGCTATAAGCACCATGCTCTTGAGAGATAAAAGAGTCCAGCATCCTGTGTATTATATCAGCAAAACCCTAGTCGATGCCGAGACTAGATACTTGCCTTTGGAAAAGCTGATATTAGCCCTAGTTCACGCCACAAGGAAGTTGCCCCACTATTTTCAAGCTCATACCATATATGTATTGACAGGATATCCTCTGCAATCGTTGTTAAGAGGATCTGACTTCACAGGGCGGATTGCTAAATAGGGGACCCGGCTCGGGGCCTTCGACATAAGGTATAAGCCAAGGAATTCGATGAAAGGGCAGATGTTGGTAGATTTCGTAGCCGAATTTTCTCCCAGAACTGAAGGGGAGATTGTTTGCCATAGACTGCCACCCATGGAGAGTTTTTGTGGACGGAGCCTCGAGCACCATGGGGGCTAGTGCCGGGATTGTGATTATCACTCTGGAATGAATACAGTTGGAACACTCATTCAGATTGGGGTTTAAGGCCTCCAATAACGAGGCCGAGTATGAGGCTTTGCTCGCCAGGTTAAATGTCGTCTTAGGTATGGGTGCTCGGGAAGTGGAGGCTTACTCGGATTCGCGGTTAGTGGTTAACCAGGTGCAGGGCAGTTTCGAGGCTCGTGATCCACTGATGAAAGAGTACCTGCGGGTGGTGAAACGAGTCATGAGCAAGTTTTCTATGGCGAAAATGGTCTAGATAACCCAAGGGCAGAACAGACATGCCGACTCTTTGGCTACATTGGCCTCGACAATAACTGATGGTATTCCTCGAATGATCAAGGTAGAACTTATAACGGAATCGAGTATTAGTGCCATAACCAACGCTGACATCGCCGGAGTTAGTGTTACAGAAATTTCAACAACTGAGCCGTGTTGGATGGACTCGATTGTGGACTTCTTAACCGAAGATCGTCTCCCGGATGACGAGAAAAAGGCCGGCGAAGTGCGTCGGGTAGCCCCTAGATATTGGTTGTCGGCGTAGGGGAAGCTCTATCGGAGATCCTTCAGGGGCCCATATCTCTTATGCTTACGTCCTGGAGAAGCAGATAAATTGCTAGCCGAACTACATGAAGGTGTGTGTGGTGGCCATGTAGGGGAATGTTCTTTAGCACACAGAGCAATGACACAAGGATTCTGGTGGCTGAAGATGCAAAAAAACTCTGACGAACATGTACGAAAGTGTAAGCAGTGCCAAAAGCATGCCCCTTTGATACACCAGCCAGTAGGACACCTGAATCCAGTCAGCAGCCCTTGGCCTTTTACGCAATGGGGGTTGGATATTCTGGGTCCGTTTCCCCGAGCAATGGGCAACAGGCGATTTGTTTTAGTAGCAGTAGATTACTTCACCAAATGGGCAGAGGCAGAGGCCTTAGCTAACATTCGAGATGTAGACGTCAAAAAGTTCGTATGGAAGAATATAGTTACTAGGTTTGGAGTACCAGACTTTCTTATCTCGGAAAATGGTTTGTAATTTGACAGCCGGGCCTTCCGTGAATTCTGCTGCAATCTCGGCATCAAGAACAGATACTTCACCCCAGCCTATCCTCAGAACAATGGGCAAGCTGAAGCCGTTAATAAAACAATTTTGAGTGGATTGAAGAAAAGGTTGGACGATGCGAAAGGCAAGTGGGCCGAAGAATTACCTAATGTGTTGTGAGCTTACCGAACAACGCCTAGGCGTTCTACGGGAGAAACCCCATTTTCCATGACATACGAAGCAGAGGCTGTGATACCAACTGAAGTGAACCTGTGTAGTACACGGGTGGGCGAATTCAATCCTGAACAAAACAGTTCAATGATGACCAAGCGTTTAGATCAATTAGAGGAATTCCGGGAAGCAACGACCTTACGGCTGGCCGAGTATCAGCAACATCTTGCTCGGCGTTATAACCGAGATGTAAAGATGAGAGAGTTCAGTGCTGGGGACTTGGTGTTACGAAGGGCAGTGGGGAATATGCGGGACACAAACGTCGGGAAGCTGGCCCTTACCTGGGAGGGACCTTATAGAGTCACTGCCATAGTGGGCACAAGGTCGTATTACCTGGAAAGCTTAGACGAGAGACCACTCCCTCGACTGTGGAACGACTACAACTTAAAAAGGTTTTATCACTGATCAATTGTAAACGGAGGCACAGGTCAAATATAATGATAAAATGTTTAGTCATGTATTATTGTGTTTCGTTTATGATGTCGTATTCAACTTCCCTAATTCTATCTAAATCGGTGGTAAGCCTGCTTCTTGGTTCGATCCCCATCACTGAGCAGGTGGAAACTTTAAATCAAAAGATTTCTCCCCAAGGACAGATGCCTGCTTCTCGGTTCGAACCCCATCACCAAGCAGGTGGAAACCTTAAATCTAAATATTTCTCCCAAGGACAGATGCCTTCTTCTTGGTTCGATCTCGATCACCGAGCAGGTGGAAACCTTAAATCTAAAGATTTCTCAACAAGGACAGATGCCTGCTTCTCGGTTCGATCCCCATCATCGAGCAGGTGGAAACCTTAAATCTAAAGATTTCTCCACAAGGACAGATGCCTGTTTCTCGGTTCGATCCCCATCACCGAGCAGGTGAAAACCTTAAATCTAAAGATTTCTCCACAAGGACAGATGCGTACTTCTTGATTCGATCCCCATCATCGAGCAGGTCGAAACCTTAAAAAATTCGCCGGGCAGGTGAAAGCTATTCTTACAGACGGAAACTTGACTCTCGGCCCAATTCCCATAGCCCGAAGAGTACGGGCCCTAATCAACACTACTGAGCGGACATAAATCTAATGCTAAAAACGTATGCGCGAAAAAAAAAAGAAAAGGAAATATATAACAAGGAGGGAAGCATAATATTCGACACTTAAACCAAGACAAATAAACCAAGCTTGAAAGAGCAAATTGTCTTGTCATCAAAACTTGATGACGTAAAGGTCAAACATGAAATTAAATAATTGTCCAGTCACCACACCCCGGTGACATAGGCAAATAAACTTAAACAAAAGGCTGCCTAAGGAAAGCAAAATAACAAAAAATAAACTGGGCAATCAAACAGTAAGATCCGCAAGCTGTGTCTTGGTCGGCGTCTCAGAAGTCTGATGCTCGAAGACAGGGGGTTGGTACTGAGCATTATCACCGTGCGGGTTGTTAGCAGGAGGGTTGCTGGTAGCTTCCGTCCCAACCATCTCCACGTGGGCATCAATTTGGTCCACCATCTCCTTTAGGCTGTCCGTCTCCTCCTCATCGATTGGTCCCGCAGGGTTATGCGTAGCTAGGAGGGAGTCCGAGAAAGGGATCAGGCTAGGGTCCCTTAAGTGAGAGTCCTCGGGCACTCCTAAAGCGTGCAGGGCAGCCATCCAACCCTCTTGGAAAGACAATTGCCGAGCCTCCCTAATAACCGGTTCCGCGCCCTCCTCGGCGTCCGCAAATCCTTCATTGTACCATTTATTTTCACAAGCCTCCAAAGCGGCCCATAAATCAGCCACCTTCTCGGTTAGGGCAACGTTCAGGCTTGCCGCTTCAGCCAGCTTCAAATCCGCCTCATCTTGTTTTGTCGTCAGCTCCTCCAACCTTTTCTCCAACAGCGCCCGGGCCTTCTCTTCGGTGACAGCTCTCTTCTCGGCGGCGTCGGCGGCTCTTATTTTCTCTTTAGCTGTTTTGGTGGCTGCATCCCTACCAGTTTTTCCCGGACTACCTCCTCAAAGAGGTCTTTCAACCGCTTGTTCAAGATGTGAGTCAGTTGAGCAGCCTAATTAAACGACAAAAATACGCATGACAATATGGAAAACTATACACGACAATAATAAAAGCATATGAAAGCAGAAAATGCAAGGAAAGTGAGGTTACTGCTATAGTATGCCACTGGAGCCTCCTCCCCATGGACTCATCAGTCCCGTCCGCAAAGGCGCTCATATCTTCGGGAAGTAGGAGACCGTGAACTAAGCTTTGGGCAATGCGGCCCCCTTCTCTCTTTTCCCATACCCGAACAC
The DNA here is from genome assembly GCA_030021035.2 of Notholithocarpus densiflorus. Taxonomy (NCBI): domain Eukaryota; kingdom Viridiplantae; phylum Streptophyta; class Magnoliopsida; order Fagales; family Fagaceae; genus Notholithocarpus; species Notholithocarpus densiflorus. Next base: position 2,898 of record JARYZH020001560.1, on the reverse strand, counting down.
TGGCATCGGCGGAGAGAGGCATACCATCCAACTCAAAACTAGGCTGCCACGCCGGTGCTGACCGGGAGGAAGACGCCACGTGTGTCCCAACTTGAGTCGGGGACTCATGGATAGTAACACCCCTTGATGGTTGAAGGGGAGTTCGAGTTTGAGCACCGCCCGGACTGGCAGATGTCTGTTTCACATTCTGTGGTCTTTTGCGAGTCGGTACAGGAGGAGGAGGAGGGGGAGGAGCAGGTGGGGCTTGGTTGTGACCCTGAGGGGGCTGCTGCTGCATGGCCGGACGAGCACTGGGAATAAACCGGCTAACTGACAAAGTCCTGCGAGTCACCATTTCTTCACCGCAGGCAGGATGTGTTCTGGAAGAATCACTGGATTCCGCGGCCGCGTGTTCAGGTTCTTGGATAGGAGCTTCAGGTTCAGTAGGCTCCTCTGGTTGAATGGCTTCGTGGGCGAGTTCCCGGAGTCGGCGAGACGCTAGTTCGGCCGATTCATCTCTTATGGGAGCTAGCTCATCCGAACATATATAATGCCGGCCAATGTCCTGAGCTTCACCTACTGTAAACTTTAGAGGAAGGAAGTTTGCGTGTCGAACGTCTATATAAGAGAGCAGATGGGCTATCCACTAAGAGAGCTTAACTAAACGATTGCTAAGTAGAATACACAGGGTTTACACTGAGTATGAGGTGAGACGCTCGGAGCTGCCTGTCCCAATGGACGAAAATTTCGAACCTAAGTACAAAATTTAGGTCCCGTACATGAACAATTCTGATGTCTTAGGTAAACACCGAATCGTCTGCAATGAAGAAAAAGGGAACGAGTTAATATTTGGGTAAATAAAACAATTATAAAAGAAGGAGCACAAATTATGGATTGAAACGAACCCACTTCACGCCGTGAGGGGGGGGGGGAGGGACATCACTGGCAAACCATTTGCCGCGCACCAGAACGTACTCCCTGGCAGAATTTCTATTAGAGTCCGGCAGGCATGAAATCAGCCATACCCTCATATCTCTAACCTTTAAATAGTAATTAGATTTCTTCTTTCCACATAGACTGTACATGTAGTTTATGTCATGCTAGTCTAATTGCAAACCAAACGTTTGGTTCAACCTACTCACATAACTCACTAGCCGGTAAAAATTGGGAGGGAGTTGGTCGGGACTCAACCCGTAGTATCTAAGGGTGACGAGCAAAAGAGGATCTATGGGAAACCTAACCCTACCCTCTAGAATAGACATTAATGGGAAAAAGGCGGTGCCCGCCCCTCTGTGGAGGACGATTTCACTTTCATGGCAATACGCCACCTCCACGTCATCGGGGACATTATAGTTTTTCCTAAAGGCAGCTAAGGAAGACCCAGCGTTCAAAAGATGTGCATAATCCATTTTGAAGGGTTAGAACTAGAGAGAACTCGATGAAACGAAATTAAAACAAGAGAAAGGGGAAGCAGACTTACTTTTGTCTCTGAGGGAGGAGAAGATTCTGGGTTGACGGACAATGGCGCAGGTAAATTCTCGGCAGAGAGAAATTTTGAGGAAAGGAGAGTGAAAAGTGAGAATGAGAGTAAAAATGGGGTATTTATAGAAGCCAGGGAAGAACAAGCGTCGACCAAATGAGCAATAATGGAGATTAACTGGCAATGATGGGACGGTAAAACCTTACGAATACCAAAAAACAACTGACACGCGTACCGACAGGCAATGATGGCAGCTGGAATGAGAGGTCAGACGAAACATGCCTTTTGAGAAATTCATTAATTGATCGCTGGAACCGTCCCAAAATACACCCGTTGAGTTGTACAGGTAACCGCTACTCTTCAGGTTCCTTGATTCGTTTTCGAGGGCCGAGCACGAATCAAGAGGGGGCTAATGTACGGTCCCATGATACCCAAGCCCCTTTGGGCCTTAGGACAGGGGTCAATGGTATGGCCCAAGGCCTCAACTTTCGCCCGGCCCATAATCCCAATCCACTCCCGTGAAAGCCACGGGCCCATGCTTGGAGTCATCCAAGAAAGCCTAACGGACGGGCGGCTAATGCCAGTCCACTTTTGACCATACCATGTGACTTTGATCGGCAGGTCGTCACCGAGCATAGTTACAATTGTTCAATCTCGCCACCACCTACTCACATGCCCGGCAGTGCCTTGGGAATGTCGCTGTCGAGCATATATCCTGAAGTGGGAGCCATTTCCAAAGCCACTCTCACCTAAACCCACTTACAATTAACGATATTGGACCTCCAATTGCACTAACTGTGACAGTAATTATGATCCTTCCACTCATCTAAGGCTATAAATACGAGAAGTTGGGTATGGAGTAGGGGATTTTTGGGGGGAGAGGGAAGGAGAGGAAGAAAACAGTTTGGTAGAGTCTCTGTATCGAGAACGACTCAACGTAGGAAACCCTAAACCCATATTACAAATAAGTTGTGAGCCCAATTGAGGTTAGGCCTACCTCCCATCTGAGGCATGCACAAAAAGAATGAAGAAATAATATTTAAATGGGATAGATAAAAAATAGAGAGTCTGTTGGAAATTGTGTATTTGAAAAAGTAGGTAGCTAAAATGTAAAAGGAACTGTTCACTCTCCAAACAGTACAAAATTTTGGAGAGTCTGCTGAAAATGCTCTAACTTATAGATCTATATAGGCTCCTCAAGTTTTTTTTTTTTTTTGATAAGCCATAGGCTCCTCAATTGGCTTCTCAATAGATAGGAACTATTATAGCCATGTCCAAATTGGATTGCTATGAATGTTTCTCCTTAGTTGGCTTTTTTTTTTGAATTTTTCTAGACATGTTAGCTTTCTTCTTCTTCTTCTTTTTTTTTTTTTTTTTTTTTTTGGGTGCTCATATGTTTATTTTCTCATTAATTTTGGTTAGTTTTTGTTTTTGTTCTT